>CAWVQL010000337.1:0-27726 GCA_963932265.1 Thymelicus lineola | reverse complement strand
TTTAGATATTTCTCTTTGTATTCATGGCCTTTGTTTCATAAATAGGAATAAGAAATTTTAATAATTTAATTAAGTCTTTTAGTGTTAATTGAAGCATGACACAACAATATCTAGAACAACAATTTTCCTTACAATGGGAACATCGAAATGATGTCAGTGAATTATAGCCATAACCAACATTTGAATATTTCTAAGCATTATTCTTAAGTCATTAAGGATTGTTCATTATTTTAGAGTTCCGTAGTCAAAATGGAACCCTTGTAGTTTCGTCATGTCTGTCCATCTGACCGTACGTCCGTCTCTCCGTAGCATAGCGCCAGAGACCCTTAGTGCTAGAACGCTGGTAGTCTGGCATGAATATTCTTACATATGTATTATTTATAATATTATTATAAAAGTAAAAATTGTTGAACACAATTTTTCAAAATACTTTTTTTCAGGGTATCTCCCCTACAGGTAACGGGGATGATTTTTTTTCGTCACGCACCCTTTAGCGTGGGGTATCGTTTTTTGAAATATCAGCATAATAATAGGATAACTTAATAAAGTAAGTTTTTTATACACAACGTCATTATATGAGGTTCGTGAATCTGAGGCTATACGGTTACAGTAAAGTACGGTATACATGTAATGTGGATACACGAAACGTCAGAATATACGTATTATATTATTTACGAGTATTAACGTCCAACATAAAAATATCACATGAATCGCTAATTACCTGACTTTAAGCCTGATAGGCTTAGCATGCTGATCCCTAATAAGAGGTAATAGAACCGGTCCAATTGCTGATTCACATAAGGATTATGTTATAATTATTATTAATAATTCCTTTATATTATTACTGTTATTAGTGATATTTTCGCCAAGCCTGTTGCCTGTCTTAAGCAAGAGGGTGGTAGAATTCCAGGTGAAACCCATGGAGAAATAATAATAGTGATAATGGTATTAATTAACAGCTATTAAAATCAATATTAATATATCCTCCGAAGGGCGCTACCAACAGCGGGATGGATTTAATCGCCTCTTACGACACTCAGCCGGCGTGGGACTGGGGTTTAGTTCTAAGCCGCCACAATACGACGATATTCTTTCTTACTTTTTCGCTTTTCTTTCTTGGTCGGCATCGCATCTGTGATTATTGATGGATGGCCACTATTATCATCACTTTTATATGTGCCGCAATTCGTACCCTCGAATACATTTATTTCATTTCATTCATTTCATTTCATTTCATTTCACTGTCAGGTTCCCTAAATAATAAACCACCTAACAGTTTCTGGAATCTTGAAAAAATGGAATCATCTGCTCATGACTGTTCTAGATAAATTAATGGTAAAAAAAAAATTAAAAACAAGCTTTTGTCCCGCCACATTTGATTTAGAGTATATGTACATATACATCTTGGATGGTCAACTATCCTTTGGATTTAAAGTGACGTTGTATTAGTTCTCGTGTTCTCCTCAGCAAGCCCTTTCATTTGATACCCATACTGTGGTAGTGCAGAAAAAATAACTAGTCCGCCATCTTGGATGATCCGCCATATTGGAATTAGAATGACGTCACATAGCTAAGCATGCATTGTCATCCAAAATAAACATGTGCCTATACCAAATTTCAGCTCAGTCGGTTAAAGATAACAGATTTAAAATTCAGTTGTAAGATTCCACCCGAACAAACATACATAGTAAGTTAAATAAAAGCTTGTAAAAATCTCGTATAATCATTGAAAATTGCGGACAAAAAGTTGTAAGACTCGTAAGGAAGCGATAGAACTTCGCAATACAATTATATTATTGCAACGTAATACTCCTGTCGGATCAAAGTATTCTTTCAATCTTTCCGCATGAAAATAATAGGCGTTACTCACGCTACGAAGAAATATGTATATGCGGTAAATATTTCCGTATAAATTTCCTTGAAACAATGACGTCGCAATAATATGTTATTAGTATGAAGATGAAAATGAAAATATACAATTTCAATCAAGTATGTGAGTTAGAATGATCTTGTCTGATTTTTGACTTGAAAAAAACTTAAATAGGTACTAGACTAGGTGCTGTGGAACATCAAGGGATCACCCAAATTATTAAAGATATTGAAATGCCGTTATAAAAAATATTTTTTTGTGATGATATATATAGGCAGTATAGTTTTGAAAATTACTAAGTCATATAAAAAGTTATTCAATATGATGAAAAAGTTTTATTGAAATTCTGACGACAACGAAGCAACGTCCTGTTGGGTCAAGTAGTACTTGAAACATAAATAAATGGATTTATGGATTTCTGCGTATTATATTACAGTAAGTGAAGGGAAAACTGAAATACACGATTCACTTAGGGAACATACCAAAACCACGTAACCCATTTTTTCCAACTTTTTACCCCCCTCCCCCCCCTTCGTGACCATCCGTAGTATATGCGAAGACCCCCCCCCTCCCCCCTAGTTTTCACGTGGTAATTGATAAATACGGTTTTCAATACTTTTTTGCAAAAACAGAGTTAAAAAATAATAATTTTTCTTATATTTGACGACTTTGTGGCGCAATGGTTGCTAAAATATTGACTACGTGACAAAAACCTAAACCCCCCCCTCCCCTCTGTGACCAATCGTGGTGTTTTGAAGACCCCCCTCCCCCCCCTAAATGAGGCACGTGGTTTTGGTATGTTCCCTTATGTACTGAATAAGCAATTTATCAAACAGTGCAGTAGTGTAATATCAACATAATACTAGTTCCGTGATGACATTCATTCGATGTAACGACTAGCCGACTAGCGACTGGCGACACGCGATCGTTTTCGGAAATACGTAATATTTCACGGTATATCGTATACCGCGCCGTGACGGTGACCGAATGACGACGTTAGTGTGGACTGTGGTGGATACCGACTAGTTTAAGCTGTAACACGATCAAGTGTACTTGTCAAGTTTGCAGTTTGACTTGATGCGGCATCCAGTTTGCATGAGATAGCTATATAGCCAGATAGCCATACACCGTCAAGTTTACATGCCGCATCAAGTCTGCTGTAAACTTGACAAGTATATTTGATCGTGTTTGGCCAGCGTTACACTGACAGCTCGTGTAGCGTAGCCCGGGTTACGATGCCGGACCGTCTGGGTGTGTCTTTACCTTTGTGTGTTATCCATGGAACCCTCGACACAGAGAATCCTAGTGGGGCTATGAGTGTGAAGCGTTACTTACTTTCTTTTAACTTGCCCGCAAAGTTAGTGGTCCCGGGTTTCAATTCGTCGGGTTTCGGCTGCGGATTTGAGAACCAGTTTGCAATACATCGGTCATGCTTACCATCAGTCATGCTTACCATCAAGTGAAGCGTAAGCGCGTTTGTCCAGTAGTTACATACATTAAAAGAAGCCTAGCAAAAGAAGTATAGCAGTGTAAATACTAAGCTGTGCAATGCGTGTGATTAAAGCCTTAATAAGATGGTAATTAGAGTTTAAAAAAGTCAAAAGCGGTCCTCATGTAAAAAAATGTACTTTCCTAGTCTGAGCATAGCTTTATAATCCACTTGTAGGTATTGAAACGCCCGAAAGTGGCTAAGTAATTGAATTAACGCGTGTAAGATATTATCAAATAATTTGAAAGCGGTGTTAAGTTATTAATAAAAATGTTTAAACTAATTTTTCGGTCGTTTATGTTGAAAACATGTTATGAGTAGGTAATAATAAGTTAATCTAAATGTTAAGTTTACTTTTTTTTCATGGAAATAGCCGGCAAACGAGCTGACGATCCACCTGATGGTAAGTGGCTATCGCCGCCCATGAACATCAGCAACACCAAAACTGCTCAGCTTATTCTTCAGATTTCGTTTTAAACGGATGACTGACGGCTAAAACTATTAAACGGATTTCATAGTCAAGTTGGTCATTACCTGGAATAACATAAAGGCTATTTATTATGGATGAATTATGCTACACCGTGTCGGGCACGAGCCGTACCGCGGACGAGGCACGGATTCATAACTTCACTAACATTTTATATAACGCGGAGATCGAGTGTTTATCCTACACCGTGCGACGTCCGCGTCCGAGCCGAGCAAAATATTAGTGAAATTTCTCGTGCCCGGCTCGGTATAGCATAAATAATCCCTAATTCATCCCTTATCCCGGTTAAATGTTCATACAAACCATGCGAGTCCGTAGCTCTAGCATTAATGATGCATTTTCGTCCGAAACGGAATGGTAAGAAGTTAAGGAGGCAGTTGAACTTAGTTTCTCTCACTGCAAACTCATTGTGTTGCCTCGTCGCTAAACTAACAGAACTTTGTTAATGACACTCTCGCCACAGAGTATACCAGTGCAGTGGTGTATAGCTTCTGATTTCGGTACAAACGCCGAGAAAGTAGAGTACTTTTCGTTATTTCGCCACGACTAATTAAATCGTTAAACACACATTATAAAGCGCATTTTTCAACAATTTTCTTTATTAAGTTTAAGCAGAGTTGACGTCGTCTTGGTCCAAAGATTTAAATTAATATTATAATTAATTACAGAAATTGAAGGAACAATTATTATCTATTATAGTGAAGTTAAAATATTCAACATTTTCTTGCTGGTGATACAGTATGTCCTGTTATGAAACAGCAACTATTTAAGGATATATATTAAGAATATATCAATATCTGGAGGTCTAGCCCTTTTCTATTATAATACGGGTACTCACGATATATATTACGAGACGTAAGGTAGACAGACTGATGTATTAGTGTCAAACGTCATCCGACATCCAACATCCGGTTTTTGACATCCGTCATCCGTCAAAGACTAATATTAACGTCGTTTGTCAACCTGTCAAGAGTTTCTCCGCGCCACCGCAGTCTAGCCGTGACCACGATCCCTGTAACTGGGTCGAAATATCGGCATATAAAATATATATCGTGAGTACCCGTATTATAATAAAAATGTTTACAGTCCGCGATGAGTTGAGTTTAAAATCATGTAGCCCTTTTCTGTTGGAATGTTTGACATATTTTTAGTATGTTAGATGACTACGGCGAAAGATTTCGATTTCACTGGACTGGACTTACAGATATGAAAAAAATAAAATTATTTGAAACCACCTGATTCTATTCAATACACAACCGTAAGCGGACATATACGGGAAGTCGAGTAATTTGCATTTTATTAATATTAAGTATATTGGGCAATTTAACCTAACATCTCCTTAGATCTTCCATAGTACGCTTCTTCTATGGCACTATCGATCTGACGAAGTTGTTGACAAGTAGCCATGACTTCACAAACTGCGGTATGAATTATATTTATACGTTTGTTTACAACGAATTAATGCTTTAGCTGAGTTTAGAGGCAAAGAAACTTCAGAGACGAAAACAGATAATTTCCTTTAGTGAATTATCGGTGCATTAAGTTATGGTTTTTGATAATTGATAATCTCATATTACTCGTTTCTTGCAAAGTGTCTGTTTACACATGCGACAGAAACTCGCCTACGACATGACAAAATGTCGCACAAGGGAATAGTGTCGGCGCGACATTTCGGCATTGCGTTATCGTCTGCAAAAACATAAATACGAAGAGAAAATGCCAGTGTCTCTAAACCCTATAAAATATGCATAACAGTAAGAATAAAAATATGCTACTTAACCACATCCAAAATAATTGTTACTTCCTTTTATGAGCAAGTCTGGCACATAATATATTCTTCTGAATCCCACCTGATGGCAATGTAGTTACGGATGATAAAACACACTAAATTAGTAAAAGCCTATTCACTCTTGCCTTGAAGACACCTACATTATAGTCGGGCGGAAACACCGAATCGGGCAATTTACTCTTATACCAATCCTTTGCTCTACGCATAAAAAATGATGAAACGAAGCACGTCGTACGTACAGGGGAGATGATAACGACGAACGGATGGATACCCACCGTGCGTCGGTACGTTCGATGGTGGAAAGGGGATTGCGGAATCAAATTATGTAATTCCTGCGCACACTGTTCAAAATGTATCCTGTAGAATACCGAGAGGCTGGCAATTCTGCGCCTGTGCTCGAGGCTCTGAAAATCTCAACCAATTTAGAGTCACCAATAAGCCTCTTATCACGCCTCTCTATAGAATCCAATGCTGACATGTGGCATTTGGCAGTACCAGCTCAAATGTGACAACAGTACTCCACACAAGCTGTGGCGAAGCTGTGGCGAATCACAATTTTGTAACAGTATAAACTGTACAAAAAGAAGATGACGAACGACAAACTTCGAGTTTTCAACTTCACAAACTTGAATGTAAGTATGGGTCTACTAAAAATGAAAACACTGGCAGTCTGCTTTCACTCCGATTCCAAAAATTTATTCTTTATTAGATGAGTCTTATTTGGTAAACAATTTTACAGCATTTTTGAAGCTTATTTGTAATTTTTAAAAGTAGTTCCTTGATTGTTTAATAAATGAGATTCATCTGTATTTTAAAATTCATAATAATTTAAGTTCACATACTTACTTATCCTTTTTATGTATTAACCGATTAAATAAAGAGTACAAAATATTACCCTAAGCATTATAAAAACATACCTCTCACCCTAAACACATGTGAGTATATCTTCTCTAATCCGTCGTAGGTAAAAACAAAATGTTATTTTGTGTCGATGTTTAGTATTTCCGGTTAGCGCTATAATCGCGTGCAGTATAACTACTGTTCTCTGTGAGTTATGCCTTAATTTCTGTACAATACTCCTATATTAGCAGGTACACACATCATTAGTTCGATAAGGGGCCGTGAAATGGCTGAGTTCCGTTGACCGTGAAGGGCAGTGAGGCAGCCCGGCCTTTAAAAACACTCGATATGTTGACTATACACGATCAAGTTTGTAGTTTGACTTGATGCGGTTTTGCTTGATCCAGTTTGTATGAGATAGCTATATCGCCAGATAGCCATACACTGTCAACATTACTGGATGCCGCATCAAGTCCGCTGCAAACTTGACAAATATACTTGATCGTGAATGGCCAGCTTAATCTTAGTATTCGCAGTATCTCACTGTACTCGATGACATATTGCGCGCTCACTCGCACTTAGATCTAAGACATAAGTGCGAGTGAGCGAGCAATATGGCAGCGAGTGCAGCCAGATAATGCGCTACTATAGTATGGACGCAAAAGAACTTTTGATGTACATTTGACAAAGCCTATATTAAAATTATAAAAAATACAATATTGACAAAAAAAATTATATTTACAACAACAGATTTTATCCGATTCAGTTTTATTATTCTTAAGGATACATAAAGCCCAACTGTGTGTTATGTTTTGTTATTGTAAAATAATATTTCACCGTTAAATTTATTTTTTTACAGGTAAACACAGTGCAGTTGATTTGACGTAAGTGAATAAGTTACTTTAAATTTATTTTTGGTATTAGTATTGACCAAGAATTTGCAAGACATAGCTTCTGGTTGGTAAAGCGTAAGTAGATATTTTAAGATTTTAGTCATCAATATTATACATTACTAGTTGACCAGGCAGACAACAGGCTGTTCTGCAATATGTTTTATATTTATACAGGATAGGAGGGTGAAAATTTGGGGTTATATGTTATGTTAAACTTATACTTCCTATGGAATGTTTGGAAAAAAATATGAGAGTAAAATTTTTACGATGCGACAGCGAAAAAGCGACATGATGAAGCGCGTGATACTAGGCGCACATCACTCGCTAGGAGTTGTCTTGGATTGCTGGCGCACGCCGGGTCGTGGCCCGTGGGTGCGGGCGAGAGGTATAATACTTATGTCAAAGGTACTCGTAAGTATAAATTCTACACACAGGTTTTTTGATGCCAAATCTAAAAAAAAATCTGGATAGGCACACGCTGATCAGGTAGTGGTATGAAATATACTTTACGACCTATTCTCATATGTACCATACACAAAAAATAAAAAAAATCGGTCGAGCCGTTTCGGAGGAGTGACAGGCGATTTTTATGTATTAGATTTTGTTGACACTGTATGCAACATTAAGAAAAACTTTATAAACGTTATGTTTGCCTTAACCAAATTGGTCATTGTGTAAGTAATTAATCTTATATTATCTTACAAAAGATTGATCTGGATATCTAAGCAGTTATTAATATAATTGTTGCTCATTGTATACGGAATGGATTTGATTAATTACATAGATAGTTCCATTGCGTAACTTCCTCATTAATTACTGCACGATTATGTTATTATAATAAAGTATATATCTTAATATTGTAAGAATAGGATCTATAAAATAAAATTAAAAACCCTTTATTTGATCACGCTACATTTCATCTTTGTTGCTAATTTATTTACTTACAAATTGCTAGGCTATTGCTATATTTATCCTTTTTTTAAATACGCATAATAGTAAAATTACGAGTGTATAGTATACAGTAGGATAGAAATTAAACTTCTCCATTAGCAGTAGGGCTGTGTGTACTTTTAACTTTTAGCTGTTTACAAGATTTAATAACTAGATCACTGGGGCTTTATTGCAAAAACGTACACCAAGCCCCATAAAACATTGCTGCACCTTACGTTACAATAATAATAAACGTAATGATTAATATTATTGTAAAAAAATTGTGAGACTGGTTCATCATAGTAGATTTTCTAAATTTCTCTAATTATCTCTGTAATATAGTACCTAAGACTTACATAGTCTATGACTGTAAGTTTTTTGTCCCTTCTGTCCTACTTAATCTTTGCCTTGAGGTAGGTCGGGCGTGTTTACACGGTTCAATATTCAGTGTACCGTGAGGCGTGTACACAGGCCTTAATTTGTTTTTTCTATTACTAGAACGTAGCCATGTACGTGGGCAGGTGATGTCCTTGATTTTTTTTGCTATTCGTTTGTAGGACGTGCGAAAAATTGCACGTATTTTTAATCAAGTTCAAAAAAAGGAAGAGGTTCTCAACTCGACTGTTTTTATGTGTGTTACCTTAGAACTTTTCCTGGGTGTACCAATTTTTAACCCCCGACGAAATAAGAGGGGTGTTAAGACTCACGTATCTGTGTATCTGTATGTCTGTATATCTGTGTCTGTCTGTGGCATCGTAGCTCTCAAACGGATGAACCGATTTTGATCTAGTTTTTTGTTTGAAGGTGACTCAATCGAGATTGTTCTTAGCTATGTTTAGTGTAAATAAAACTTTCAGGTGTTTTTTAAATTAAAATTGAAGATTATGATGATTCTTTTTTTTATAAGAAAGCTGGTGTTTGCTACATATTTATAGGTTCCATTTAATTTGAACGAGATCTGACGAGTAGTTTTTGAGTTATCCCTCATTTTGAACTTAGTTATTTTTTGTCAAGAATTATTACAGTGGACAATGTGAATTAAATTGGAAAGTCTAATTGTTTGTTAGATTAGTTTTATCTGCATTGGTCAGCGTCGTCGATAAATACTTCATAAGTATTTCGAGCAGTGAGCCAGAATTAAAGCAGATCTGTTATTTTCGCCCAACAACACATCGGATTATTTAAATTTATTTATTTCGGATGTTATTATTTAGCATTCAAAACGGAACCCATATGTCAACGAAAACCACTGAGACATCTTATTTGTCTGCTATTTACATAAAAATATCTGCGAAGATTTTTACACAATTTAATAGTCCGTTTTTAATAAACAATCAATAATGTTTCTATTAACTAAAAATAACTAGTAGTAAATAAATATATGTACATTTGCATGCCTGCCTTATTTTAAAATTACAAATTATGACAAAAAAGACCTAGTAAATTTGTTTACTAAATACCTAAGACTTGTCTATAAAAAGTTTTATGTACAGTCACGTGTAATAATATGTATACATTGTCACGTTTTCAAAAATATCTAAACTTGTAACAATCCAGAAAGAAGTGAACGACAATTCGTTCAAAATTAAGTAACCATTAAACGATGTCAAAATAAGGTATACACGTTTATTCCACATTAATGTAATCGAAACAAAATCATAAATATATTCACACTTCGAATATCATTTTTAACTATCCATGACAATTTCTATAACATGTATACAATTGTACACATGTAATAGACATTGTCATGGCTACATTAAAATGATATTGGAAGTGTATACTTACTTTTGCCGTTTTTGTAACTTCCTTTCAAACCTAACCTTCCAAACTAGGCTTTTTATTTAAAATTTAGTTAAAATTTACCAAAATGCTTAAGTAATTAAGTAGGCTGTGAGCAAGTCGTAAACTTCTTTGCGTTGTTGATTATTAGTTTTTAGTAAACCAAAGGGCATTCAAGATTTATTTTAAGATATATTAATATTTTAATTTATTTTTATTATTTTAATATTTAATTGTTAAAATGTAATTTCTACCAATAACTCATTCTGCATACATTGTGCCTTATTTTATTACTATAGTATCTATCCCTTTTTCATTTTAATTTTTACCCACAGCGGAAGGAACGAAACGAACGCGGTATATGCATTAGGGTTTAGAGGTTGTTTGTTAGTTAGTTTGTATGTATGTTACCGTTTTTTATGAAAACTACTGGGCCAATTTCATTGCAGTTTTTTGCATTCAAAAGGTATCACTAAAGAGCGGGTTTATAGATATATTTTATGTCGGTATGCCACCAGAGGGCGCTGCAGTAGCGTGATACGAGGAGGGGTTTTTCAAAATTTGTATTTTTATCCTCTGCTGTCTGTACCTACACGCTGCTAACTATTCCAATTTTTTGTAATACGCTTTTATACACACCCTCGTAGTAAGTTTTTACCTGTATCGTAGGTGGCATAGATGACACATAACACATCCCAATAACACCTATGACTCGAGTACCAACAAATATTTAACTGTTTCATAAATATGTGCCCCAGCCGGGAATCGCACCCGGGAATCTAATCACTTCGCAGGCAGAGTCGCTCTCGCTACCAACTAGGGTACACATAATTTCTACTTGGAAATTTGCAAGTATAATAATAATATCCAAATTCCGAATAAAACAATCAGGACGCCTTTTTATAAGTACAACATTAATTAAGAAAGTTACACGTCTTATTTTGAATTGCTTTATTTACAAAAAAAAATCCTTTCTCCAAATTAATTAAGTACGCCGTAAATATGATCACCAAAATGTGGCACTTTCATTGGTCCAATTGGACCAAGGCTACCACAAAGTATGTATTTTATTTTTAACCGACTTCAAAAAAAGGAGGAGGTTCTCAATTCGACTGTATTTCTTTTTATGTTTGTTACCTCAGAACTTTGGACTGGGTGAACCGATTTGGATGATTCTTTTTTTAATCGAAAGCTGGTGCTTGTGGTGTAGTCCCACATAAAGGAGAACCCCAATTTTCGGCCTCGAACCATATGTAATCTGTGTTAGAACATCGGACTAGACAAGAGTAAACTATATACCAAAAAATTCGTCTTATTTATAAGATAAACATATTTAAATCTTAGCTTCAGCTGCTGTTGCCAAATGAACAAAATAATTCAAAAAAGTTTTCACAGTATTTACCTCATTACATACGATTTTATAATCGATTGAATCGATTGATATTGATCGATTGATTTAAAGATTAAAGATTTATTAAAAGTTTTTATTTTTCATAAAAACAGTTTTACAATAGACATAATTATGATTGTAAACAACGACAATAGTTGAGACTATGTCGCCGCTGTTTACGCCCACCTCGGAGAAGCAAGAAATACAAAAAATACCTTAAATCTATTACAATGACATATTTGTGTGGATGTGCGTGTTTGTGTGTGTGCGTTTGTGTATGCATGCGTGTGTGTGTGTGTGTGTGTGTGTGTGTGTGTTTGTTTGATGGAACATAATAATATATTTTATATATTATTTATTGATTATAATTATAATATTAATTTATTTTTTACATATTTTCATATTCCATATAAATCAAAACTATGTAATATATTATAATTATCATTTAATCGTTACGCTAATTTTATTAAATTACATTTCGAATATTTTGACATCGATTAATCGACTGACAATAAAGATGATGTAATCCCTAATAATGTCATTTAGGTAACCATAGTATTTATAAATAACACCACTGTATTGTCATATTTCTCATCGATCTTACATCTTTCTACGCGTGTTTTGTATATTTTTTATTTATTTATCCAACTTTATTTATTTAATTCCTGGAAAACTAGTGAAAAAACACTGATATAACCAAGCACAGATTGTCATGCAATTATTCAAAAATGATTTGCCATACGTAATATTAATCAGTTCTCATGACAGAATTTTCAAAAAATACAAAACTTCGGTAACGGATAGTGGAATTCCACCCGAACCCTTTTTTGAAATTCATTTTTAACTCTATTTTCAGCAAATTTTCAGTACAAAACAGATTAAAAATTGACTTTTTTACAGTGTTGACATTCAGATAATGTTATTTATCCCCAAATTTGAATGCTTCCGATCAAACAAAACATGTTTTATCGCATGTTTTATAATCGAACGCTGCAGGGGACATCGCAAAACCGATGGTATTATTTTGTTTAATATAAAAATTTATATTAGGCAATAATTGCAACTTTTGTTGGTGTTACCGTAAATTTTAATAAAGAAGTTTACAAAAAAAATAAGATTTTATCTTTTTGAAATTTTATTTAATAAAATTCGAAGTATGAAGTCAGGGGACACGGTAAAAACGCAAGTTACAATTTTTGGCGAAAATGCCCAACTATTAATTTTTTGAAGGTAGTATGAATAATACGCTTTAAAAATTATTATAACACTAGCTGTTACCCGCGACTTCGTACGCCGAAAATAAAGATTCCTTCATTATAAAACATGTTTTTCGTAAATTGACTAACGAATAGTTTGCAAACAGACCACTCAATCGAAAAATGGACTTAGCAGACCCATATTATTTTTGAGAGACCTTTTCAACGATGCCCCGCACTATGGGGGAAAAAAATGATCCTCATAATACCTCTAGGAGAGGTACCCTAAAAACATATTTTTAAAAATATTATTCTACCAATTTAAAGTTGAAATAAACATGTATATTCTTGCTAAATTACAGCTTTCTAGCACTAAGGGTATCTGCGATATGCTACGGACGGATGGATGGATGGACGGACGGACGGGTATGACGAAACTCGGAAACTATGAGAATTCTGTTTTGACTTCGGAACCCTAAAAAGAGTCATAAAAGGCGCTTCATAAATAACGAATCAATCAACTACATATAGAAAAATTTTACCTTATCTCTCAGGAACAGGTTTATTTTCCGGGATAAAAAGTATCTTATGTCCTTTCCCGACCTCAATTCTATATCTGTACCAAACATCAAAATCGGTTCAGTGATTTAGGCGTGAAAGAGTTATCCCTCAGGAACAGGTCTATTTTTCGGGATAAAAAGTATCATTATGTTCTTTAGCTCAGTTCTATATCTGTACTAAATTTCATCAAATCGGTTCAGTGGCTTGAAAGAGATATCCCTCAGGAACAGGTCTATTTTCCGGGATGAAAAGTATCATATGTCCTTTCCCGAGCTCAATTCTATATCTGTACCAAACGTCAAAATCGGTTCAGTGATTTAGGCCTGAAAGAGTTATCCCTCAGGAACAGGTCTTTTTTTCCGGGATAAAAAGTATCCTATGTTCATTCCCGAGCTCAATCCTATATCTGTACTAAATTTAATCAAAATCGGTTCAGTGGCTTGAAAGAGTTATCCCTCAGGAACAGTCTATTTTCCGGGATAAAAAGTATCATTTGTCCTTTCCCGAGCTCAATTCTAATCAGTACTAAATTTCATCAAAATCGGTTCAGTGGCTTGAAAGAGCTATCCCTCAGGAACAGGTCTATTTCCGGGATGAAAAGTATCATATGTCATTTCCCGAGCTCAATTCTATATCTGTACAAAACATCAAAATCGGTTCAGTGATTTAGGCCTGAAAGAGTTATCCCTCAGGAACAGGTCTATTTTCCGAGATGAAAAGTATCATATGTCCTTTCCCGAGCTCAATTCTACGAGTATATCTGTACCAAACATCAAAATCGGTTCAGTGATTTAGGCGTGAAAGAGTTATCCCTCAGGAACAGGTCTATTTTCCGGGATAAAAAGTATGATATGTTCTTTATGATATGCTGAGTTACATATCTGTACTAAATTTCATCAAAATCGGTTCAGTGGTTTAGGCGTGAAAGAGTAGCAGACAGAGTTACTTTCGCATTTATAATATTAGTATAGATTGAGAAACGAATTAAAATAAACTGATTATATAAGCTCTTGTTTTATTGCAGTGGTCAACCAAAGGCTGAGATGATAATTAATAAAATTTTTGTTGATAAAATTATTTCTTTGTTTCGCAGATTGGCTTCAACCCATTAATGGCCCACTACTGGGCACGGGTCTCTCCTCTTGAGGAGGCTTAGAGTATACTCCACCACGCTGCTCCAGTTTTGGAGGGGTTAGTGGGCAACCCGAGTGTCGGAAGTTTTCAAACCGCCCAAGGGCCTCCGACATGGCTTAACGACTGTTATGTTACGATAACAACCGGGACCGACGGCTTTACGTGCACTCCGAAGCACGGAAACGCTCAAAAAATGTTTGCCACTAGCGGTCACCCATCCAACTACCGACCGCGCCCGCTGTTGCTTAACTTTGTCGATCGCTTAGGATAAACGCAAGCCGCAGGGCTATGAGCGATTAATAAGAGTAAATTTAAAATATTTTCAAAAAAATAATATTTTAATAATAATTATGGATCAATATAAATTAAATCACAACAGCCTAATAGGGCTTTTGCAAAATCAGTAAATATCTTTAAAAATTAAATTGCCTATGACTGTATTTGTCATGATCACTGAATTCGACTAAAATAATGAGTAAAGTTACAAAAACGGCAAAAGTAAGTATACACTTCCAATATCATTTTAATGTAGCCATGACAATGTCTATTACATGTATACAATTGTATACATGTTATAGAAATTGTCATGGATAGATAAAAATGATATTTGAAGTGTGAATATATTTATGATTTTGTTTCGATTACATTAATGTGGAATAAACGTGTATACCTTATTTTGACATCGTTTAATGGTTACTTAATTTTGAACGAATTGTCGTTCACTTCTTTCTGGATTGTTACAAGTTTAGATATTTTTGAAAACGTGACAATGTATACATATTATTACACGTGACTGTACCTAATAACCTATTATAGCGTACTGCGATTAATTCTATTTCTTAGTTTTAGAGCTTGAGGGCACGACAATGTTTCTCGCCCCAACTCAGAGTCACTTAATGGTCATTAAAATCGCTCCTTAGTAGAGAATCACAATTAGTCACCCCCAGAGTCAGTTAATGGACCTTTACAGGCCCTTAATGGCAATTAAAGTTAATTATACAAATACCATTACTTAAACTCTACTTAGGATTGATTTTGACGTTCAGTTGACATTAGGTTTACAATTTGAGTGATTTCACAAGCAAAATGTATGTTTTCGCGGATTTCGCCGATTTTACTGAATTTGTTGATTACGCTAGAATGCATAGATATGTGGGGCCAAGGCGATATTTGCGAGATTTCTCAGATCCGTTTAGAAAATACTCGGTCCAAGAATTTTATGCACGATACAGCAGAATGTGTAAAAACGGTTATATTGCCCATACTGGTGCCAGGCCTAACGAAACTAACAGAGGTTTACCATTTGCAACTCTTTTTCGCGGTATTTTACACTCCATATCCTTTAAAAAACGATAGGTACAGTTGTTTTGATTACAATTCACAACCTTGGTGCCCCTTATTTATTAACATACGTAATTATCATATTCGCTAACTTGAAAGTATGTACCTACCATGATAATATTATATAATAAATAGGTTGGCGATATTATACAAAATGAAATTAAATTTCAATTCAATTCAGATTGAAATCAAACCAACAATATAATATACCTACCTATACTACCTATTATCATTGAATTGACTGACAATTGACATTTACTGTACAGTGTACTGCCACAGATACTACAGTACTACTAGGTATAGTATTGCCGTATATAAAATTGCGAGTTTTTTTATCTTATTTTAAAGAAAAAAGCTACTTTGCAATGTTCTTAAGTAAGAAAACACAGTAAACGAATTTCTTGTTACTATATTAGTATAAATCATCGTTCTAAAAGCACTAAAATAAGTATTATTTTTTATGTGTTCTCAACGTATTTTACATGTGGCTACACTAATACTCTATCGATATGATAATCGATAAGGTTATTAGACGTTGTTCCGCACTAGGGTTACTTAAAGTTAACAAAATGACTCTGAGAGGTATCGATACTTAACATATTTAATGTCAATTAGTTATGGACTCCTTACAGCTAAATAAAGGAACCTTTCTGAGTTGGGGCGTTAGTCAACTTATTTTAAAAACGAACTACGAGGACTCGTTTTACTGTAAGCGATAAGATAGATTTAATTAATAAAAACCTGCTTGAGAACGCGAATATATATAATTTTAGTTTTGTGCGCTCAACATCTTTAACTATATTTCCAGTCACCATTGGGTGGGATTTCACAGAATAATTAACTGTTTTTATTGCATAACGTAAGATAATGCTTGCAATTTCACCTGTTGGTAAGTGGAGATGTAGTCTAGAATTGTTGATTATGAAGATAACATTGAGTCCTTTTTATTTTTTGGTATGAGAATAAGGGAGTTCCTTTCGTGCGTAATTTTGGAGACTAATCCATCTAGATTATATTCTGCCACCCCCTCGGCACGCGGAGACTGAAGGGGTAGTCTATTTTACTTATTGTACTTTTAATGCACTTACATGGTAAATGATTACTTATATATTTCTGGATAGCTGAAACAATGTAATAATGAAGTCACGGAACGAGTTTAATACTTTATATTAATCTCCTTATAGGTCTGAATAAAACAATTTTGTCGGTCACACATTCTATTTGTTAAACTAAAGGATTTGTACTTAGTTTTATTGATAGTTGATAGATTATTCGTTACTGATACGACAAGCGTTTTATACTCAAAATACTCCACAAAAAACAAATTTCGGTACCTGCCTACCTTGTCTCTTGTTTTGATTACTCGGGGGATTTTAATATAAATTATGGGCTCAGTTAACAAAGCATTTTAATAGGAGTGCTTTTAATAATAAAAATTATGCGACTTTCGCTTGTCAAAATTCGTGTTTTTTGTATAATTGAATTTTATTGATTACTTTGGCAATTCCATAACCAAGTTGTTAGTGAGATTGTAGAGCAAGGGCTAAAGGTTTGATTCCCAGATGCACAGTTAGTCACATAAGTTCTCATTATTATTGCCCAACCACTGGGTCAAGAGATCAGATCTCATAAAGAGGCTAGTCACTAAGTTACATCTCCGCGTTACTAGTAAAGTTGGAGTTTACGTGCATTTGACTGCATTATGTAAAACCCTCAGGCGTGTAATAGATTATGTCCTTCACCAAAGCGAAGTAATTGAAACACATCAATAATTTAACTTTAACTCACGATTTTGTTGAAAAATTGCGCTGCAGAATGTAAAGTTAACTAAAAGATTTTTTTTATGTAAATGGTCAACAAATGAGCTGATCTTCCACTTGATGGTAAGTGGTTATCGTCGTCCATGGATATCAGGTACACCAAAGGCATCACTGATGCATTGTTGGCCTATAAAGATAGAAGGAAAACCCGTCGAAATACGGCTAAAATTCAATTCAAACTTTAAGCATATTTCACAGTTGATTTGATACTTTTCTACTTCATTTTTAAGCACATATTTTTATATTCCTTCGTTCATTATTTCTTAAACATAATATTAAAACTTGAGGCAAAATAATAATTATGTACCTGCTTTACAATCGCAAAGATCTCGTGGTTGACTTTGAGGTCGTTGAATCGATTCTGAGATCATAAATTACTTTGAAGCACGCCTGTCTGCCGCTGAACAGTAAGTAGGTTATAGTTATGGAGCAGTTTCAAACCCACACTGTAAATAATATTGATTATATTGATAGGCACTTCTTTGTATTGTTGCCTGTCTGGACTACATGATATTTTTATGTTAATACCCAACGAATAGACGAGCGACCTGGAGGTAAATAGACACTGCGACATACATCTTCGATTTCATCGCCACTTATAGTCAATTGGGATTGTTGTCAAGCACTATCTTATTTCATGTAAAAAAAAACACCCACCGGTACGACATCACGTACTACCATCATCATACTACGCTGTATCATCATACTACGTACATTAGTTCATTGCCACAAAAGGACTCACATGAGAATAGTGTAATAAAATTTTTCAGCAATAACCACAGTAACACAGGATGTTCTGTAGCTGCGACGTCGCAACTTTTCAGTGCATAAAATGGTTAGCATCATACTTTGCTCATGTCAACTACATTGTGTGACATTTTGTCGAGTCGATAATGCGCGTGTGAATAGACGCTGTACATTTCCATTATTATATTAGAGCAGGACAGGGCAGCTAGAAGCAAGTTAATTACATTAATAAGGTAAGTACCTAACATCGCGGGAACTCGAAACTCCATTTCGATCCATTAATGGAAGGCATGGAACTTACTATTGGATGGCACAATTAAAATATTGTTAAGTGCTCTAGTATCGAAAGTGCTCATTATCAAGCACTTACAACGTTCGGTATATCGGATACTCTGAATCTTTAGAGGCACACAACTAAAATATACCTAATAATATGCATACAACTTTTAATAGATTATTCAATCCGGGCACGCTTTAGATATGCCACACACATGTTCGATTCGGCAAAGTCGAATTTCTGTCCTGGCTCTATGACTGACTGAAAGTGGTAAATATCCACGTTCTATCCTGTACGACTTATTTTTTATGGCTGACAGACCACCTGACGATCCTCCTGAAGGTAAGAGGTTATCGTCGCTCATGGACATCAGCTACGCCAAAGATATCATCACTGATGTGTTTCCGGGCAATAAAGAGAGAAGAAAAAGAAAGAAAGAACAGGTTTTGAGTACGGATTAAACTTGTTCAAGTTAGCTTGGACTGAGGATGGATCGAGATTCTAACACCCATGGAGATTATCCGGTAGGTGGAACAATATGTCTAGGGGCGGCCAAGCTCCGAGTGGTCTTTTTTATGGGCGAGTCTGGCAAGACTCACCTAAGAAGATAGTGATAGACCTCAAGAAGTTGCAAACGTCCTCTAAAGACACCACCTGTGGGGTACGGACCTCGGCCTAGGACGTCACCCAGCTGCCTGATCTAGTCGGAACGTTGTTGTATCTGCTAGCGTTTATAGGAAACTTCGATAGCGTGATTCAGCGTGACGTCGCGTCACCCCGTGACATCGTGTAATGTCGTCAAATATAAAATAACAGGCTCTGCCACTAGACGTCGGGTTTTCTTCCGACGTCAAAGACGATGCACCACTGTGTTACTGAGCTATGCAATTTCTAACTCGCATCGGGAACAGAATATAACTTGATTTTATCGTGTAATGGAGAGAAGGGCCAGATGATTGGACCTAATGCAGTTAGTGGAGCGGAGTGAGTCACTGCGGATTCAATTTCTATCACGCTAAATGGATTTTGCGCTGCGACGCTCAGTATTGGTATTAAACAGTGACGAGAGACTTTGTCTTTTGGCCCAGGCCAAGGTTGATTGGCTGGCGAACTGGATATTTTAAAGACAGTGCAGACTAATAAATGTGGTTTAGAGATAGATAAAGAATTTAAAGACAAATAATTTAAAGTTATCATTTAATGCCAAAACAAATTTTTCTATTAATTTTTTTTGAATAAATATAAATTATTTACTGTTTCAACAAAAATTGTGTCAACTAAACGAGACTCGTCCAAAAAAACGGACTGCAGCAAAAAGCTTCAGAGAATTAGTTAAACCAAGCTTCCGAGCCTTCATCCACTATTCATTCGACCAGAAATAGGACTGAAGCCTAGGTTCATAATTTACGTAAAAACTACGAGCAAATTTTAAATCCCTGTCTCATTACAGGAGCACATTAAAATGAATAAAACGTTAGAGCCTTTTGATAACGAAATCTCAAATTCTAAATGCCTATTTATAACTTTGCGGCAAAACCAACTTCGAAATATTCGCTTCTCATTAATGTAATGATGGCGTTGACTCGTAGAATGTATGGGGAAATATCAAAAGGCATAACGACTTCTAAGTGTCCTCTGACCTAAATTAACTTTAGGCTACATAATAAAGAAGAATTTGTATCACTTGACCTGACTTGACTCCATAAATTGAGTTATTTTATTATTCAAGTGTATGAAGAAAATTATGTAAAATTTAGGAAATAACTAACTAGCCTTGGCGGGAAAACCACTAAACTTAGATACTGGCAACACTTAAGGGAATAACAGATGCCTTGTTCTATAAATATTGTTTAGATAAAACCATAATAATCTAGTTTTCTGAGTAGGTACATCCGCAACATTTAACATACGAGTATCATTATATAAATTGGACCTGCTGTCGGCTGCATCGTTGCAGTTCACGCCAAAAGATGAAATTGATATTCTAGCTCTAAACCCAGAAAATTTACCATTAAAAATGAAACCCCCGATGAAAAAGAGGGGTGTTGTACGTTTGACGTATCTGTCTGTGGATCTTTAGGTCTCTTTGTGTCATCGTAACTCCCAAACGGGTGAACCGATTTTGATCTAGTTTTTTTTTCTGAAAGGTGACTTAATCCAGAGTGTTCCTAGATATGTTTAGTGTAATTAGAACTGTCGTGTTTTATTTTTATTTTAATTTACTATTATTAAGTGACATGAAGTGCAATATGTACATATGTGCAATATGTGCAGTTCCTTGTGATAACGACTGGCAAACGCATTTGAACAAACTATATTTCCCGCACGTTCGACGTGTATGTATGTGCGTAGTTGTGTCAATGGCAGTCATTAGCATTCTAGCTATGTTAAGCTGGCCACACACGATCAAGTGTACTTGTTGAGTTTGCAGTTTGACTTGATGTGGCATCCAGTTTGCATAAGATAGCTATATAACCAGATAGCCATACCGTGGCCATACACCGTCAAGTTTACTGGATGCCACGTCAACATGTATTTATTTAATAAATTTAAGTTTAAATTAAAGATATTACATTTACGCCCCGACTCAGAGTCTCAAACGGTTACTTAAATCGCTCCTTAGTACAAAATTTGTACAGTGATTCTTTACTAAGGAGCAATTAAAGTAACCGTTAGTGACTCTGAGTTGGGGCGCTATTTATTAAACTTAAGTTTCACTTTAATTAAGTTTTTACAATGTAATAAATATTTTCGTAACTTTTTTATTTTAATATGTATTTCAAGAAAAGAGTGAATAGGCTTTTACTAAGTTAATGTGCTTACCACCTTGGACCACATCTCCACTTACCATCAGGTGGGATTGTGGTCAAGCATTAACTTATTTGTGTAAAAAAAAAAAATATTAGTTTAGAATTATTTAAATTCAAAATAACGGTGTAGAAATTATTCAATAACCGACACCTGTCACTCCGAAAGCCGCAAGCCGAATTACGTCCAATGAATCAAATTGTTGTGGTTTGTTGGTTTCAAATTTCTCCAGTAAGTCTGAGTCCAAGTCACGAAGCGAAATAAGTTCTAATGTCTATAATTAATAACTTAATTTTTTTTCTACTTATCCTACTTATTCTACACAAATAAATAAAATTGGGGTGTCTGATTGTAATATTAAAATAACCGCTTTTTACTAACTGCATTTGGATGTATACGCGGTACATATACCAAAACAACATTTTTTACAATTTTTGTCTGTCTGTCTGTTTGTTTCGGCTAATCTCTGAAATGGTTGGACCGATTTTGACGAGACTTTTACTGGCAGGTAGCTGATGTAACAAGGAGTAATTTAGGCTACTTATATTATAGAAAAAAAAATAGTTTTAGAAAAACGCGACACAAAATTCGCCGGGTCAGCTAGTATATAATAAATGTGAAAGATTGTGAGGATGTTTGTTATTCTTTCACACAAAAACTATTGAACAGATTTTTATGATATTTTGCACATAGGTAGACCACGATTTGGAATAAGCAACAGAGTGCTTAATAACACGGAAAAGGCGGGCAAAGCCACGGTCAGAGCGCTAGTATGGTTCAAAAGTTTTTAATTAACAGATACCTAATTTAGTTAATAGTATCAGGCGTTACTCCATTAATCCATTGTTATTAAGTTAGTATTAGTCTACTTTGCAACAATCCGCGATTAACATGTATGATGGTACAAAATAAGATAAAAACAACTAAAAACATTAAAACTAACAATAAATACACAAAAATATAATTATATACATTGTTTATTTGTATTCAAATATATTGCACAGCGTTGATCTACTTCTTCAGCACTGTTGGACTGTAATTATACATTTCAGTTTTCTTTTTTTATAATTAAAACATCAATTAACATTTTCCTGTCCCCGAATTCAGCGGACAATGAGGTTCCAAGGTCATTACAGGAAAATACGGGTAATTATTCTTTGTCGTAAATTATTCATACACGGGTATTTTCAGGTGAAATGAAAGACGTACCCACCGCGTCTAGGGAAACTTCTACAAACTGTTTTGTTATTTATATATTGTACTTTAGGTGGTTGTTATGTGGTTTTTTAAACATTAACGGTCTTACTTATAAACGTTACTTAATATTTAATCTACTGCTTAGCAACGGATTAGCAAAAACCTCACTTATGAACACTACTTAGCGTTAAGAAGTCGTTAAGTAGGGTTTAAATAGCTGTCAAAATTAAACACTGCCGAGACATATTAGTTTAACTCTCGCTAAGCGGCAAGATGGCGGATTTCACATAAATCAGCTGTTCTATTGTGACGTCTGATCAACTTATTTGCGTTTGTTTGTTAGTAAAAAAAAAATATATTTGTGCATAAAACATGGATGGATTGGAAGATCTTCGTGATTTCCAAAACTACGTAGCTGATTTAAGCAGTTTCAGAGCTAGGAGGAGAAGAAAGACGAAGAATTACAGAGTTCGCTTTAATCCGCTACAAAGTTTATCGGATGAGGAGTTTAAACTTAGATACCGATTTAATAAAGAAAACATGAGTCGTATCATAGAAATAGTGAGACCTGATATACAGGGCGATACTCGAGATTACTTCTATTCTGTATAGCGCTCGTCGAGCCCTTTCTTTTGACACCTCTCCCGCCCCTATCCGAACACTTAAACGCAGAAAAAGTCGTGAGGCGCCCTTTCACTCACCACCATACATTGTTTAATATACATTGTTTAATATATATAAGCTCTCACGGCACAGTATTAAATTTACGAAGAAAATCATCTTAGTAGCTCCCCATAGTTATTCATTATAGTAGTGTTATATATCAATAGATTTGGCTTGAATTACTCTTTTCAACTGTCCAATTTAAATTTTGAATTTCCAAAAAAATTTTCAAAACTTGGTATTTATTACCATTTCCTCATATAAAAATACGTTTTTAGCAATAGTTTCTTCTCAAATTTCACGTCGACCGACCACTTCGTGGTATCGGAAGATTGGAAATTCTTTGGTGCACGCTTTTATATACATTTCATAAAAAATCTTCCCTAAATTTCACAAATTTTCGGCAAAAAACCGTCAAATTTTCGTCTATTTTCAAAATTTCTTTTTCAAATTACTTTCTACATTAAATTTTACTTCTATTCTGTATAGCGCTCGTCGAGCCCTATCTTTTGATACCTCTCCCGCCCCTATCCGACCACTTAGGTAAAAATAAAATAAATTAAATTAAGTAAAATATAGATTTAACAGTATAATTATTCTTTTAATTTTCTTATTTTAATTTTCCAATAATCCTCTTCCAAAGCCATTAATGACATTCTTCTTTCATTTTTAAATTTAATAACTGACCGTTATCTGTCAAATTCACGACACTGACACTGTCATAGATGACATAATATGGAAAAAATAGAACTTTTAGCAATTTCATTCATTCAATTTCTTTATCAAATCGATTATTTTAGGTATAATCTGTGCCAACCATTTATGTATCGTTATCTGTTCGTTTCTTAACTAAGTAACAGCTAATCAACGTTTATAAGTAATGAAAAGTTAAACATGGATTAACTTCTTAAGAGCGGTTTAACTAAGCGGTGCCTAAGTATAGATTAGTGAGATTTTTATAAGTAAGACCGTAAGTTATTATAAAAATTCTTTTGTAACCTTATCAATGAAAAAAAAATGAGAGGTGTCAAAGGATACCCGGATGGAACGAAGTTCGTTTCGATTTAAGTATTGTTTTGTTGTACAGCGCCATTGTAGAAACTTGGAATGTCAAATATGATTTGAATTCAAATAATAAAGAATACTTTGTAAATAGAACATAATATATCATTTTAACATTGAAGTACTATTACTAGCATATAGAACAGACACCCCGAACACCATGTATGTCCCAATGCATTGGCGCCACGTGGCGCCAATGAATCGTCAATGAATTCGTTCGATTTTGAAAGGAGAACGGAGGCTCAATTTTGAAATTCGAACCTCCCGGGCGGGACACACATTTTGTTCCAGATGTCTGTTGTATGTCATTATACTTCAATGCATTGTAACTAACAAATAATAATAGATGTCGCTACAAAAATGTACTCTGAATCACGCTGTTGAGATTCTTTGTAAAACATATAAGTAATCGACCTAATGACATGAAAGTCGGTTCGGTTCGGGTTTATTCAGCCATCTCTGTAAAACTGTCTGAATCACTTCAAAAAGAGGTGTGGTCATTCGCAAAATCAAAAAGTGTCGAAATTTTCCGTGTAGCCCTCATTCACAACGCGCGATATTAGGAACTTCGTTCCAAAAATAGGAAAATATAGAATACCGAAGCAAAGCGATGGCGATTTCTAGTCCTAAAATTATAAAGTTCGGATTTTTTGTTTCTTTGTTTGTTTGTAATGGATAAACTCAAAAACTACTGGACAGATTTCAAAAATTCTATCACCAATATTGTTTTTATGTAACACAGGCTATATTTTATAACATAAATATTTACGTAGTATGAAGAACATTTGTCTGACATATTTCAACGGGTCTAATCTTCCTTTAGAAATCATACTTTTTGCACACACACTTACTCCCACCCACAGACGTACACACACACACACACACACACACGACAATTCAGTTAAGTTTTTAACAGGACAGCTTTTTTCTTCTTTGAATGGCATAGTTTGAATGGCATAGCATAGTAGCCGTGAGGCTGTCATGGCTCTGGCGCTGCGGGCTTACATTGCACTCCAGGGGTAGCCCAAATAAGACTAAGTGGAGATTACAAAAGTAATCAATCAATCAATTCGCTACGATTATTTGCTACGCTGCTACGATAATCCGTAGCTTAGACTTGGGTGTTCAAATGTTAAGCCTTTGAAATCTTTAGCAGCCGATAACGGGCTTAACCTTAGCCTTTTTAGCTTACCCCATGACGTTTCACAATAATTTTTGAATAATGTTATTAATTTTCAGTTAAGTTTGTGTCCCATTTAAGTTTGTAATTTAATTGTTTTTTTTAATTTATTTATTTACCAACAAACATAACTCGTTTATAATCATACCCGCCAAACCGTTGAAACAGTTTGTAGGCGGAGACTGAACGCTCTTAACATTACAATAGTGAGTAGTAGTACATACTTGTTTGCTAACTCTAATTATATTTGAAGGCTTTCATACTAGATTATTTCATACGCACAGAAAATAGGACGGGTAACATCTAATTGGTAAAGTTCTTACAACGTAAAACATTTACCATTCAATCAGCTCTTCATGTAATCACTCAATCGTGGAGGCGAGACGTATCGGCGCCTGTATACTTCTCCAAGGTTTGTGTTGTTTAACTACCATAAGACAGTTGCTTAGTGTTTATTTTGTTAGAAGAAATAATCATAATAATCGTAATATTTATTTGCTGAATTTAGGTACAGATGTTACAATTCATTTTTCAATTCCGCTAAAATCAGCCTGTTGGAGAGGAGGAAACAAAAGGTTTCTTAAAGGATTTTTAGAGCATCTTTTATATCACCCTATGCATTGTGCCTGTTATTTAATATACCTTTTTGTGTATTAAATGTTGTAAAATTAGGTTGACTTATGTTAGGTTTATTGTATGTTACATTATCTTCATTACATCACACAATCTCTGCTCACTGGTCTTAAAAATTTTATCGAATCATGAAAGTGTGCAGGGGTCGCAGATTCAATTTGAAGATAGCTCATCTATTTCCTTCGAGCCATCACAACGGAGTTACATATATCTATGTGATACATTGAAGTATAATGTCATAGAACAGACATCTCGAACAAAATGTGTGGTGTCCCGCCCGGGCGGTTCAAATTTCAAAATTGAGCCCCCGTTCTCCTTTCAAAATCGAACGAATCCATTGAAGATTGAATCCATTGGCACCACGTGGCTTGGGACATACATGGTTTTCGCGGTGTTGGTTTTATACGCTAGTAATAATACTTCAATGATGTGATACTATTTTTTAGTAAAATGTAATCTATACTAATATTATAAAGAGGAAAGATTTGATTGTTTGCATTGAATAGGCTCCGAAACTACCGAACCGATTTGAAAAATTCTTTCATTGTTAGGAAGCTACACTATCCCCGGGTGACATAGGCTATATTTATATTTTTTCCTATTTTAACCGAAGCGAAGCGAGGGCGATTTCCTAGTAGAAAATAAAATGAAAAGAGAGAGGGCACAAGGTTGGAGCCAAGTTCCTTTAGCTGACGTATTTTGCTAGTGGTAATAATTGTTTGAATATAAATCATTCATTCATTTCATTTATTAATTTATTCATTTTAATTTTTACAGCGTAACATTACAGGCAAACCCAATGCGTTAGGCAAATAAATTTAAAACTAACATTAATACAAACTACCAATAACAACACATAAAATTTTAACAAAAAAGAACCGACTTCAAATGAAGTACATCCAATAAAAAAAGAATTATTCGTCCATTTGTTGCGCACATACTTAATGCAAATTTAAGACTTATATGGTTTTCTCATGGATGCTATTGTCGCTCAAATTTAAGTAGAACCACACGACAAGCACCAGCTTTTGATTAAAAAAAGAATCATCAAAACCGGTTCACCCAGTCGAAAGGTAACATAAATAAAAAAATACATTTGGTGAATTTTGCTGAATACGGTTAAAAAGATCTAAAATCCTTTGTTACGTAATACATGTCTGTGGTTACGTATATGTCTACTCGCAACACACACAGAGAATTCTAGTGTTTTTTTCGTTCCCCAGATTGTAAGTAGTTATCGTTGCCCATGGATATCAGTACCATCTAAGCCTTAGAGTCTAAGGCATCACCTATGCGTTGCTGGCAGTGTTGCCAAGTTAGCCACTTTTTGGCTTGATCTGGCTACATATTTTAGCCACAATTTTAGCAACTCATGACTTGACAAGCTAATAACAAGTAATTATTTAGATAATAACAAATAATTATTAGCTTTTAAAGTATTAAGCTAAAATATTGAGCCAGATCTAGCCAAAAAGTGGCTAACTTGGCAACACTAGTGCTGGTAAAGAAGAAGAAATAAAGTGTGGGCCAGAGTATGATAATATATAGAGAACCTTTATAAACTCTCAATGCTGCCTGTAGCGTACGTTTAAATGCCGACATTTAAATATGTTAATCTCACATTGAAACGCCTAACT
>CAWVQL010000336.1:0-12774 GCA_963932265.1 Thymelicus lineola | reverse complement strand
CTCTTAGGACAGAGAAAGAAAGAAAGAAAGAAAGAAAAACATTTTTTTCAGTGTTTTTCTTATTTATTTATTTATTTATTTATTTAATAATTTATGCACACATAGATATTATATTATACAGAAAAAACATCAAGTAAGGATGGTACAAAGGAACTGCTTATTTCTCATGAAATTTCTTCCAGCAGCCCTGAGACTGGAGAGCGGTATGTCAAGATGGCAGGAAGACTGTGTACACAAAAAACAATAAAAAGGAAGTACAAACATACATAATACATACACATATGCATATATATATATATCGGTGCAGTCTAAAATAAGTTCGTAATAATCTTTGAAATTAAGAAAAAGGGAACTGTCAAGAAGACAGACAGATTGGGAGTATCGCGAATCAAAGTAAACAACTAAATAACGTTGAATTGATAAAATCGGGTGTTATCAGGCAATAAACGGATAGTATCCTTGTGCCTGTCGAATTATGGGTTTTATTTAATATCCTGGTAATCCTGACACGTAAGTACGCCCACAGAGAGAGATCTATGTTCATAGTACTGAACTCAGATGATCTGAACATACGAATGAGTACCTCCACAGAGCCTTGTTCTATATATATATATTATACTAGGTTTTCGCGTGGGGCGCGCGCTGCTAAAGCAGCGCGCGTGCCTTTCTCTTTCGCACAAGACAAAATAAATAAATAGTTTTTTTTTTTTCAAAAATATTGGTCTTTGAAATTTATTTTTCGATTCAGGGGTATGTTTGCGAAATGTTTAGCTTCAAACTACTACTTTTAATTCGTCTATTTTTTTGGCATAATTAACAGAATATGAAAGGGAGAGGGTGAGGGAGAGGGAAAGGGAAAGGGAGAGGTAGACGTAGAGAGAGTGGGCGGAAAAGGGAGAGGGAGGGAGAGCGAGAAGGAGGAAGATGGAAAGGGAGAGGGAGGGAGGGGGGAGGAAGAGGGAGAAGAAGAGGGTGAGAGAGGAAGAGGGAGGGGGAGACGGAGAGGTAACGGGAGAGGGAGACGGAGAGATAGCGGGAGAAGGAGCGGAAGAGGGAGGGAGGGGGAAAGGGCGAGGGAAAGGTTCCGAGGGGGAGAGGTAGGGGAAGGGGAGGGAAAGGGAGGAGGAGAGGTAGCGGCAGAGGGAGGGCAAGTGGGTGGTAGAGGGGAAGGAAAGCGATGGAGAGGGAGAAGGAGAAATTGATAGGCGGTACAAAGTTTGGCGGGTCAGCTAGTTGATAACTAATAATAACCCTTAATACTAATAAACGCCTCATACATTGTATTAACATTCAATGGACAAACAATCTGAAATAATCGACACAAAATACATTTGTGTGAAAATTAATATTTTTATATGGCAACACTGCAACATTTTTCCCTCGATGTGTACGACCTATAAGTACCTACAACCTCCTGATATATTGTACTCACATAAGATTGATAAAATAGCCTGAAATATTACATAAAAAAGTACATTTGTATGAAAACTTTTATTTTTTGTATGGCAACCCTAAAATATTTTTTCACCATCATTTACAAACTATTGGAACCTACAATCGCCCCATACATTGTAATGACATCAAAAGGCGATAACAGCCTCAAATATTCAAAAAAAGAAAACATTTGTATGAAAATTATTATTTTTTGTATGGCAACACTGAATTTTTTTTCACCAAAATTCACAAAATATCAGTACCTACAAATGCCTCATACATTATAGTAGCGAAATATTCAATCCAAAAATAAATTTGTATGAAAATTATTATTTTTTGTATGGCAACACTGAAATTTTTTTCACCAAAATTCACAAAATATCAGTACCTAATAATGCCCCATACATTATAGTAGCGAAATATTCAATCCAAAAATAAATTTGTATGAAAACTATAATTTTTTGTATGGCAACACTGAAATTTTATAGTTTTCAAAAAACGAGTGATTTAATTCAGAAATATCTCCCATACATTTTTTATACTCTTGATCTATAGTTTTGGCTCAACTACTCGAAAAGTGAAAAAAATTCTGGACTCCAGTGTTGCCAGTTAATTAAGATGAAAATGGTCAAATGTCATTACGACTACGATAAGAAATCTCCTTGTTTGATTTTTTTATCAGAAATATTTTTCCTTCTACTTTTCATATTTTTGAATGGAAAGTCCAAAAAATTGTATGAACAAAGAAAAAAAAAACCAAACATGGCAACACTTTCGGTCAAGTTGCACAACTGCCCCATACAAAGTGACCCCCTCAAGTGTTGCCAACCTACAAATTTTTTCCTTCAAAAAATGCAATTTTTCGTACATTTTACAAAATGACCGCCACGGGGTCCGCCATCTTGTTGAAAAAAAAATTATCCCCAAAATATAAAAATTGAGGACACTTTCAAGGGAAAACAAAAAGAATATTATAAAAAAGTTAAACAACTACCTCGATGCGAGCCCACAAAGTCACCTCTAAAATTTCAAAACTTTAAAGAAAAATATCTCGGCGGCCATCTTGTTTTTTAAATTTTTTCTAATTTCATCGTATTAGTCGTCCCAAAATTATTCGAAAATGACACCAATATTGGGTAGGTGCTCAAATAAATAAAAAAGTTGATAATCGCCGAGCAGCCGCCATCTTGAATTTTCGAATGGTCGGATTTTTCCCATAGTAACCATAAATAGTCAAGCAACTTTTTCATACATCATTATAACCCCCCACCAATACATTCGGCTGGGCTATTCGAAATGTGAAAAAACGGGAAAAAAAAATCTAGCTCCCAGTGTTGCCAGTTAATTTAGATGAAAATGGTCAAATGTCATTACGACGACCACTAAAAATTTTTTGGTGAAATTTTTTGATTAAAAATGTTTCTCCTTCTACTTTTCATATTTTTGAATAGAAAGTTCACAAAAATGTATGAACGAAAAAAAAATCAACATACCCTGGCAACACTTCAGACTAAGTCCCACAACCGCCCCATACAAAGTGACCCCCTCAAATGTTGCCAACCTAAAAATTTTTTCCTTCAAAAAATGCAATTTTTCGTACATTTTATAAAATGGCCGCCACGGGGTCCGCCATCTTGGCGAAAAAAAAAATATACCCCAAACGTCAAAATTGGGGATAGATGCAAGGCAACAAAGTAAAAAAATCGCAAAAAAGTTTAAAACCCAACGCAATCCGATCCCGTAAAGTCACCTCGAAAATTGAAAAATTTTAAATCAAAATATCTCGGCGGCCATCTTGTTTTTTCAAATTTTTCCAAATTTTTCGTAACACTTTTCCCAACATTAGCCGAAAACGACACCAATCTCGGGTAGCTGCATAATAAAAAAAAAAGTTGATCATTTCACCTCGGCCGCCATCTTGGATTTTCGAAAAGTCGGATTTTTCCCATAGATCCGGGGGTAAACCAAAAATTCTCGCTTACGTAGTACTCACCCCCCACCACTCCTTCTGGGAGATCAATTCGGGTTTTCGTAAAACGAAAAAAAAATTCCAGCAGTCAGTGTTGCCAGTCGACATCGACGAAAATGGTCAAATGTCATAGCGACGACCACGACACGTTTGGCTGTGCGATTTTTTGATGAAAAATATTGCTCCTTCTACTTTTCATGTTTTTGAATAGAAAGTCCAAAAAAATGTATGGAGAAAGCAAAAAAATATAAAACCTGGCAACACTTTGGGTCAAGTTACACAACCGCCCGGAACAAAGGGACACGCTCAAATGTTGCCAACCAGAAGAAAAATGCACCCAAAAAATGTCATTTTTCGTACATTTTTCAAAATGGCCGCCACCGCGTCCGCCATCTTGTCGAAAAAATAAATATCCCCAAAATATCAAAACTAAGGATACCTCCAAGCGAATGCAAAAAAAATATTGCAAAAAAGTTGAAAAACCTCCCCGATGCGACCCCTCAAAGTCACCTCTAAAATTGAAAAAATTCAAACCAAAATAACTCGGCGGCCATGTTGTTTTTTCAATTTTTTCTCATTTTTTCGTAACTTCCTCCTTAAACTTTACGAACAACCCCAAAAAAATTTTGCAAAAGGCCATAAACAAAAAAGTTGACAATCGCCGCGCAGCCGCCATCTTGAAAATGGGAAATGTCAGATTTTTCCCGAGGTGTGGTGAGGGAATGGAGAATATCCGCCATAGACAACAAAATCCCATCTCTACTCCTTCTGGGAGAACAATTGTATAGTTCAGTCAGTGGTAAGTCTAGGATTATATATAATAACTAGGTTTTCGCGTGGGGCGCGCGCTGCTAAAGCAGCGCGCGTGCCTTTCTCTTTCGCAAAAGACAAAATAAATAAATAGTTTTTTCAAAAATATAATTGGTCTTTGAAATTTATTTTTCGATTCAGGGGTCTGTTTGCGAAATGTGTGGCTTTAAACTACTACTTTTGGTTTGTCTATTTTTTTGGCATGATTAACAGAATATGAGAGGGAGGGGGTGAGGCAGAGGGAGTGGGAAAGGGAGGGGGTGAAGGAGAGGGAGGAAGAGAGAGGGGAGACGGAGAGGTAGCGGGAGAGAGAGGGCAAGGGGGGGAGAAGGAGAAATTGATAGGCGGTATAAAGTTTGCTGGGTCAGCTAGTTGATAACTAATAGTAACCCTTAATACTTATAAACGCCTCATACATTGTATTGACATTCAATGGAGAAACAATCTGAAATATTCGACACAAAATACATTTGTATGAAAATTTATATTTTTATATGGCAACACTGCAACATTTTTCCTCCGATGTGTACGATCTATAAATACCAACAACTTCCTGTATATATTGTAATGACATAAGATTTATGAAACAGCCTGAAATATTACATAAAAAAGAACATTTGTATGAAAACTTTTATTTTTTGTATGGCAACCCTGAAATATTTTTTCACCATCATATACAAACTATTGGAACCTACAATCGCCTCATACATTATTAGGCCATCAAATGAAGACAACCGCCTCAAATATTTGAAAAAAGAAAACATTTGTATGAAAATTATTATTTTTTGTATGGCAACACTGAAATTTTTTCTCACCAAAATTCACCAAATATTAGTACCTACAAATGCCCCATACATTATAGTAGCGAAATATTCAATCCAAAAATAAATTTGTATGAAAATTATTATTTTTTGTATGGCAACACTAAAATTTTATTGTTTTCCCAAAACGAATGATTTAATTGAGAAATATCTCCCATACATTTATTATACTCCTGATCTATAGTTTAGGCTCAATTACTCGAAAAGTGAAAAAAATTCTGGACTCCAGTGTTGCCAGTTTATTAAGATGAAAATGGTCAAATGTCATTACAACGACCAATTGAAATGTTTTGGTAAAATATTTTGATTAAAAATATTTTTCCTTCTACTTTTCATATTTTTGAATGGAAAGTCCAAAAAATTGTATGAACAAAGAAAAGAAAAACCAAACATGGCAACACTTTCGGTCAAGTTACACAACCGCCTCATACAAAGTAACCCCCTCAAGTGTTGCCAACCTACTAATTTTTTCCCTCAAAAAATGCAATTTTTTGTACATTTTACAAAATGGCCGCCATGGGGATCGCCATCTTGTGGAAAAAAAAATTATCCCCAAAATATGAAAATTGAGGACACTTTCAAGGGAAAACAAAAATAATAGTATAAAAAAGTTGAAAAACTACCCCGATGCGAGCCCACAAATTCACCTCTAAAATTTCAAAACTTTAAAGAAACATATCTCGGCGGCCATCTTGTTTTTTATTTTTTTTCTAATTTCATCGTATTAGTCGTCCCAAAATTATTCGAAAATGACACCAATATTGGGTAGGTGCTCAAATAAATAAAAAAGTTGACAGTCGCCGAGCGGTCGCCATCTTGAATTTTCGAACGGTCGGATTTTTCCCATAGTAACCATAGATAGTCAAGCAACTTTTCCATACATCATTATAACCCCCCACCAATACTTTCGGCTGGGCTACTCGAAATGTGAAAAAACGGGGAAAAAAAATCTTGCTCCCAGTGTTGCCAGTTAATTTAGATGAAAATGGTCAAATGTCATTACGACGACCACTTCAAATTTTTTGGTGAAATTTTTTGATTAAAAATGTTTCTCCTTCTACTTTTCATATTTTTGAATAGAAAGTTCACAAAAATGTATGAACGAAAAAAAAATCAACATACCCTGGCAACACTTCAGACCAAGTCCTACAACCGCCCCATACAAAGTGACCCCCTCAAATGTTGCCAACCTAAAAAAATTTTCCTTCAAAAAATGCATTTTTTCGTACATTTTATAAAATGGCCGCCACGGAGTCCGCCATCTTGGCGAAAAAAAAAAATATACCCCAATCGTCAAAATTGGGGATAGATGCAAGGCAACAAAGAAAAAAAATCGCAAAAAAGTCAAAAACCCAATGCAATCCGACCCCGCAAAGTCACCTCGAAAATTGAAAAATTTTAAATCAAAATATCTCGGTGGCCATCTTGTTTTTTCAAATTTTTCCAAATTTTTCGTAACACTTTTTCCAACATTAGCCGAAAACGACACCAATCTTGGGTAGCTGCATAATAAAAAAAAAAGTTGATCATTTCACCTCGGCCGCCATCTTGGATTTTTGAAAAGTCGGATTTTTCCCATAGATCCGGGAGGGAACCAAAAATTCCCCCATACATAGTATCTACCCCCCACCACTCCTTCTGGGAGATCAATTCGGGTTTTCATAAAACGAAAAAAAAATTCCAGCAGTCAGTGTTGCCAGTTGACATCGACGAAAATAGTCAAATGTCATTATGACAATCAGGACACGTTTGCCCATGCGATTTTTTGATTAAAAATATTGCTCCTTCTACTTTTCATGTTTTTGAATAGAAAGTCCAAAAAAATGTGTGAACGAAGATAAAAAAAATAAAACCTGGCAACACTTTGGATCAAGTTACACAACCGCCCGGAACAAAGGGAGCCGCTCAAATGTTGCCAACCAGAAGAAAAATGCACCCAAAAAATGTCATTTTTCGTACATTTTTCAAAATGGCCGCCACCGCGTCCGCCATCTTGTCGAAAAAATAAATATCCCCAAAATATCAAAATTGAGGATACCTTCAAGCGAATGCAAAAAAAATATTGAAAAAAAGTTAAAAAACCACCCCGATGCGACCCCTCAAAGTCACCTCTAAAATGGCAAAAATTCAAACCAAAATAACTCGGCGGCCATCTTTTTTTTTCAATTTTTTCTCATTTTTTCGTAACTCCCACCCTAAACTTTACGAATAACCTCAAAAACATTTTGCAAAAGGCCATAAACAAAAAAGTTGACAATCGCCGCGCAGCCGCCATCTTGAAAATGGGAAATGTCAGATTTTTCCCGAGGTGTCGGGAGGAGATGGAGAACTTTCGCCATAGACAACAAAATCCCATCTCGCCTCCTTCTGGGAGAACAATTATATAGTTCACTCCCCGTAAGTCTAGGATTATATAATATAATAATATACAAGAAATAATCTTCTAATAATCTTCTTAATAATCTTAATATTTCTTAACAGAGTTTCTTAAGAGCCATTTCGCAAAACTCGGTTGATAAACTATAGGTATTTGAAGCGGCTCCTAGACGTGATATTGCCTCGCCCGGCTCGCGTCGCGCTTGACCTCAGTTCTGTGCGAGTAATCTCCTTGATACTTTCAATCGTAAAAATTTTAAAATTATGAACATATAATTTTAATTATACACTTTGTGACCACATACATGTATCTGGTTTGTGACAATATAAGTTTATATAACAATTAAAAGTACAATGTAGTAGTACCATTATCGGTAACTTATTTACATAATACATTTTAGGTACCTACTTAGGTACATCACAATAAAGATGTCCAATAGATGCATATTGCAATAAAAAGTCAATAGATGCATATTGCAAAAATCAATATTTTGGCAAATCAACGTGAAAAATTAAAAATCACGTTTTTTCAAGGTGATCTATAAAATGCAATATGCGTCCATTTTGCCTGCGATATTCGCAGCGCGTCGAAATACATAGGTATACCTAAATTCAAATCAATCGGAGGGTATAGAACCGGGAAATCCCGGAACCGAAAATCCCGGGATTTACAAAGGAATACGGTACTTTTCAAAAGAACCGGGAAATAAAGTAAAAGAACCGGGAAACAAAATAAAAGACCAGGAAATAAAATAAAAGAACCGGGAAACAAAATAAAAGAACCGGGATTTTCTGAACTTTTGGGAAATAAAAATATGTCACGTCGTGATACAAAAGATAACGTAAAAATAAAGGTAATTTATACAATCCATACACAAAAATGATTACAGCTTTAAAAAGAAGATATTCAGAACGTCGGCTACATGAAGCAGCTATACTAATATAATATTATTTACACAACTCAGATTGATATTTTTCTAATATAAATGAAGATGATTTAACTCTTTTTTCTCGTCCAAGCAGTGCTGAATTGTGCAATACAATTGTGTTGCTTTCATACAATTAATACGAAACTTATGTTTGCATGTAAGGTATAATAGTATGATGGTTACTCAATCACGGCAAACGACTATGCGGATTTGGGTAGAAAACAGTTTTTCCCTATTTAATGCTCCTGAGAGATAAAATAGGAGACGCGATACTAACTATTTTCACGCGGGGAAAGCCGTGGTAAAATAATCCCGAAAGAACTGAAAATCCCGGGAATCCCGGTTCCAGCATAGGCGAGTACCGAAAATCCCGGTAATTTAAAACAGGACCGGTTTTCGATACCCTAATCATTACCGTGATACAAAAGATAACGTAAAAATAAAGGTAAATACAATCCATACACAAAAATGATTACAGCTTTAAAAAGAAGATATTCAGAACACTATTCACAGTGGTCTTTGAATGTTAAAAACGAATTCTTTATTGTTTTCTGTTGGTTTACAAAACTAAATATTGACAATAGTCTAGTATAATAAATTATGAGAAACGAAATTCGCACTTTTCTCCCAAACCACTTGCTCTACAAGAAAAATGTATGGCACATAAAATGTCAATCTTTTTATGGGCTACAACTTTTATTCAATCCTTTCGGAAATCGTCTAGGACGCACCGTTTAGGAGATATAAGGAGTTTTCGGAAAATTTGGGAGGGGGGGGGTTAAGGTTGGGCCCAATAAGATTGGGTAATGTTGCAAGTATGAGTTCCACAGGGTGGATGGAAATTCAGTCGGAAATCGTCTAGGACGTACCGTTTAGGAGATATATGGTATTTTAGGAAAATTTGGGGGGGGGGGGGGGGTTAAAGTGGGTTCAGTAAGATTTAGCAATAAGGTTTGGGGGTTTACTAAAGGGGGTCGAAATTTCCGTCTAAACTTGTCTAGGACGCACCGTCTCCGAGATATCCGGGATTTCCGGTTTTCCAAAAATCTATATCCCGATGAAATCTATATACCTGATGAGTGCGGTATTTGCCCGGATGCCTCCCAGATTATCCCGACGCAAAATTCCACTTTTGGGTGAAGAACTGAGGGGGGGGGGGGTATAGGGGGAGGCGAGGGGTTGTGAAGGGAAAAAATGAGAGGGTGAAGAGAGGTAAAGGGTGTTGTGTATTTGAGATACGTGAGTTTTGGGGAGTTGACGGAACTTGGGTGCACGAGAGTTTCCAAACAACGAATGTATTATCTTTGACTAATAATAAGTGACTATAGCTGACTAATGTCTGAGTTTCTATCATTCCAACATTTTGGCTTAGCAATAGGGTCCCGTTGACACCGTTTGGGTACGGAACCATATAAAGTACAGATTGATCTAAAAGTTGTATAAATAAAGGGTATGTTTAGACAAGTTATAATTTTTTTTTTCTATGTAAATATGTAATTTACACATATAACAAAAAACCTAAATACTGTAAACAGTAACTAATGTCTAAAAACGGACAATGTTTTATTTCAAATTACAGCAGTGACTTCCAACCCAATAGGGGTTGAATTTCCAAAAATCCGATAGCCTAAAGCCTTCTTCGATAAATGAACTATCCAATACAAAAATAATTTTTCAATTCAAACCAGTAGTTCCTAAGATTAGCGCGTTCAATCAAACAAACAAACAAACTTTTCAGCTTTATAATATTACAATAGTAATAGTATAGATTAGCATAGATATAGTTATATTTTGTACATATGTATGTTCGTGATTTTCTCCGTTACTACTTACACTACATAAATTGGAAAGAAATAGTTACTTAATTTCTATTGTTTTCTTCAAACCAAAGATGTTTAAAGCAGAATATTACGCAAACGGACCCCTGAATTGAAAAATGGTCTTTTGAAACCTATAATATTTTTGAAAGACCTTTTCAACGATACCCCACATTAAGGGGTAGACGAAGAAAAAATCATACGGAACGGACAGACGGACGGACGGCCGGACGGGCTAGCCGGCCGGTTGAAATAACGAACGGACTAGACATGATTCCGATTTGACTACAAAACCCTGAAAATTATAGAAAACTAAAAATAATACAATTGACTGTAACTAAAAATTCTCACATGATCAAGACTGTTCAATGGCAATATAATTACGTTACTTTTACGAAATCTATTCCTTAGATGGCTAAAGCAAAAATTGACATAGGTCCGACCTCCAAGAGGGCTCGAGCCTAACTGATTTGATTCGCACCAGTTTGTTTATTTATATGGTAAAGTAAATTCGTTGTAATTAATTATTTTTTGCAGTAAGATAAAAAAAAAATTACGTGTCATATTCGACAAAGACCATATTTTATTACTACATAAATTTTTGATGGGAAATACGCTTTATTGAATACAAAAATCGATGGTAAAGTCATGGCATAAACCATGAAAATTGGTAATGTTATTGAATTAATTTGGAAACGAATATGATAGTAATCGTATATCTCTTGTAATAAATGCAAAATATAATATATGAGTGTTCTCTAGACATTTTTTTTTACTCAATTTAACAAGATTTAATAAAGAAAATCAGTGTTTGAAATTGACTCTGTCGTCCTTTTGCTGAAAAATAGTTATGCTAGATTGACAGTTACGCAAAAACTAATTAATATTTTCGAATATTAGATTATCAATATCAATTATAATAGATTGATCTATTTTATGTGTTCATTTGCCAGCATTAATATCTTTCTTATGATACTAATTTTTGACGTCAAATTCTTCATTCCGCGCGACTAACCGCGAAATGGCTCTTAACAAAAATTTAACCGACTTCAAATGAAGTACATTATACTTTTGACATGGATGCCATTGTCAGATCTCGCTCATATTTATGTGGGACTACACGACAAGCACCAGCTTTCGATTAAAAAAAGAATCATCGAAATCGGTTGGCGCGATATTGAGTTATTCGTCCATTTATCGCGCACATACTTAATGCAAATTTAAGACTTATATGATTTTGACATAGATGACATTGTCAGATCTCGTTCCAATTTATGTCGGACTACACGACAAGTACCAGCTTTCGATAAAAAAAAGAATCATCCAAATCGGTTTACCCAGTCCAAAGTTCTGAGGTAATAAACATAAAAAAATACAGTCGAATTGAGAACCTCCTCCTTTTTTTGAATTTATAAAAATCGGTCGAGCCGTTTCGGAGGAGTGTGACCACAAACACCGTGACAAGAGATATTTATATATCAGATAACCCTTACGCGAAGTGCTGTCAAGCTTGAAGCCGGCTTCTGACGCCTTTTAGGATACTGGTCTACCGGCATGGGACTGGGGTCAGTATTTTGGGTCTTCTCAATACGACCAACATTACCATTACCATAACATTACATTATCTTGATTGTTACAACTAGCATGGAGAATAGAGGTAAAGGAAAACTGACTCATATGGGGGGGATGTTGAAAAAGTATCAAGCGGGCCTATTATGAACTTTTATAAAACCATTCATGTTCCAGGCAATTCATTTATCAGGCTTTGAACGATGTATGATTGGCTAGTGTCACGTGACCGCTTTGGTAATATGAATTTGAAGTTTACGCTGGAACATGGCTGGAATTAAAGAGTTCATAGTAGACCGCCAGCTATATAACTATAAGCTAAGAATTAATTGGCGCTAGCGTAGGTAAAGGGTATGGTAAGAATGTAACAGTAGTTGACGGATTGAAGTTAGACAATGACAGTCTTGTATACCAAACTTCAACCGTTTACGTAGTCCCAATGATGTTTATCATCAATGATGTATATCTTTATCGCTCTCGCGTCAAAACTACATCGCTATCTCTTTCTTCACCTGAATAAGAGTTCCCAATTGGGAACTTTTTGAGTCACACAACGCGCGCGCTTATGACATATCTGCCTCTTTTTAATAAATAATATCATTGCGTAGTCCTTTACCCTGTTGCTATCGTGGCACTACCAGTTTAACGCAGTTTGAGCCAGTTTGACGGACATTTTTGTACAATAGAGTCATAATTACCTCTATACCTTTACCTCTATACTCCATTACAACTTGTAATTGGACTAACTTAATCTTGTGTGACATTTGACCACAATACTTTTTTAACCGATTTCAAAAAAAGGAGGAGGTTCTCAATTCGACTGTATTTTTTATGTTTGTTACCTCAGAATTTTCGACTGGGTGAACCGATTTTGATTATTCCTTTTTTAATCTAAAGCTGGTGCTTGTCGTGTGGTCCCACTTAAATTTGAACGAGATCTGACAATGACATACATGTCAAAAGCATATAAGTCTTAAATTTGCATTAAGTATGTGCGCGATAAATAGACGAATAACTCAATATCACGCCAACCGATTTCGATGATTCTT
>CAWVQL010000335.1:0-46476 GCA_963932265.1 Thymelicus lineola | reverse complement strand
AAAAATCCACTAACCACCATATCTGGAGTGAGATTGGGATAAGTATTCTTAGCCGCCTTATTAAGTCTAAAAAGGCAAAGGCTACTCGTATGCCAAAAAATTATTAAAGAAAACTTTTACTGCTTGACCACAATAACACCCAAAGATAAATGAAGATGCAGTCCAAGATGGCGAGCACACTAACTTAGTAAACGCCATTCTTTTCTTGAAGACAGCTACAGTCATAGGCGGGAGGAACGCGATCGCAGGCAAGACAAGTTATTCCCGCCCTTCGCGGAATGCACAAGAAATGCCATGCGTCGTACCGTTTGGAGGAAAATAATTCAAACTACATACTTCTTCGAACACTCTCCAAAGTATGCCCTATAGAAAACCGAAAGCTTTGCAAAGATTTGATTTTGGGGTTTGAATCTCAAAAAAATTTCAAACAGTTATTCCAACATTTTTTTTATAAAACTTAGAATATATTTATAGGTAATAATGTATTAGAAGCCTAAATTTAAGCATGTATATAAAGTGCATGAAATGAACAAAACGTCTAACGAAATGAATCATACTTGTTTTAACAATTAAAGAGTAGCTGATCACAGTAACGGCTTTGGTAAAATATCACAAAATAAATGGCATAGAGCACTAAAAAGGCCACGAATTAGTCTAGAAACAGCAGCTGATAACAGTAATATGTGTAGTAAACAAGTAAACAAATTGGAAAGCATTGACCATGACCACGAACGCTCTGTTAGTGAAAGTAATTTTCAACCTACGCCTTTGGTCTCTATTACTCATGACATAAGTAGCATTTTGGTGTAACATTTCATTGATGAAGCTTATTTGCTAATGTAACAACTGTAACATAAAAGACCTTAATGTATTGTAATAAAAGTTATATTACATTGCGTCATGACATTATGATAAATAACACCGTTGGTTTATGTAGAATATGCTTAATTTGAAATTCGAATAGTGCTTAGAAGAACATAATGAGGGGAATTGTGCTTAAGATGACATACTTTTTATTTAAAGGTGAAGTTTTAAAATAAATGAAGCAATGTGAGATCAGAATTGTGCGTATATTCATAAACGTTTCATAGGCAATTAAATTATTCAGTTTTAGAACAATAAATATAATATAATATTAAAAAATTAGGCATAAATACCACTAAGGTCGCCGTGTGTAAGATGACATATCGCGTGTCTAAGATGACATAGTGTATCTACTTAGACTTTTGTGGTAAGTCGTCTTAAACAGGGGTGGCTGTACTTTAAATGCGCTTGTGCGCCGAACTACCAGATTTGTACACCACCGCTTCCATGATCCACCAGCCTTACATTTATAATTGCCAGGCATCCTGTATAAATAAAAAAACAATAAAAATTAAGTTCGATTATGTAAGGCTAATATGACACAGTATGTCAACTTATCCCGACGGCTAGTGTGTCATCTTACCCAATGGAGAATGCAATTGTAATTTAAGGACCGTGCTAAAACTTTTAATTTATAATAATGCTTTTATCAATATTTATACAGTTTAATAGTCCTAGATCACATTAAACATTAATTCTAATACAATATTTTTACCTTTCGTCAATTTTCACCACCAAATAAAAACTCGATCTTAACATTGTCTATGTTAAGACCCCTTATACTTAAGAAATATTCTAAAGTACAATTATCAATTTGTTAGCAACTTTATCCGCAATACTGTTATTGTAATGTCGTTTAATGACTTTACTGCAATTATTAGAAATATCAATCAAAGGATGGTTTCTTAGACGAGATCAAGACGATGGATTTTTAATTTAGCTTATTTATTCGAAAATATTCGCTCATTTCCCGGCGGCTTGCGTCGATCCTAAGTGATCGACAAAGTTAAGCAACAGCGGACGCGGTCGGTAGTTGCATGGGTGACCGCTACTGGCAAACATTTCTTGAGCGTTTCTGGGAGCCGTCGGTCCCGGTTGTAATAGTTGTTAAGCCATGTCAGAGGCCTTCGTGCGGATTGAAAACTTACGACACTTTGGTTGGCCACTAACTCCTCCACCGATCTGTACTGCAGCGTGGTGGAATATGCTTTAGGCCTCCTCAAGAGGAGAGACCCGTGCTCAGTAGTGTGCTCAGTATTCAGCGCATTAATGTATTGAAACCAACCATCCGAAAATAACAAAAAACTTGAGAGGTGTCAAGGGACACCCGGATGGAACGAAGTTCCTTTCGATATTTCCTATTTTACTTATGTTAGGGCCAAAGAGCCCTAACATAAGCAAAATAGCAAAAAGTGTCGTGACAACTTTTCGTAAGAAACAAAAAGTGTCGTAAGAATTTTTTCCGTCTAGCCCCCTTTCACAACGCGCGATATGGAACTTCGTTCCAATATTAACGACTTATAGTTTTTTGAGTCGCATCAAAGAAAATCTAATTCAAGTCAACACTTGACACCCAACATATAGGTACTTTATTTAAATAGAAACATACTTATCGACGAAGAAATTATGGGAAAAGATATTCAAGAACATATCCATTCACTAAGGGAAAAATTGTTACTCTCTTCCGGATAAAAAAGTGAGGAAGTTATCTCACGCGTGTGGTAAGAAAGTAATAGAACAATAAGTTACGTGTGATATTCAATAATAACGTAGCAATAATAATATTGATTGATTCAATGGAAATCAAGAAAACTTTTGTAAAACGTGGGAATGTTCCATAAAGAATACGAATATAAGTGATAAGGAGGCGCTACAAATATGAAATTGTATGATGAATATGAAGCGGTTTTAACTATAGTTTATTTGTATGTAAATATACCTAATGCATATAGCTGATACGTACAAGTTTAGAACATTCGTCGTTGCAAAATACTGAAATTCAAACCACTGATGTTTTAGAAAAGGATCTTATTGTATCACCGTTCCCTAACTGCCGCCCATAGACAAGATGTCTATAAATATTAAAAAATGATAACAACGATGATACAATTTATATTAATGTACACGATATATTTATAAGGAATTATAGGAAATCGCCCTCACTTCGCTTCGGAAAAATAGTAAAAAAATAATAATATAGCTTATTTCACCCGGGGATAGTGTAGCTTCCCAACCGTGAAAGAATTTTTCAAATCGGTTCAGTAGTTTCGGAGTCTATTCAATGCAAACAAACAATCAAATATTTCCTCTTTATAATTAAATAGATCGGACTAACTTACCAAGTGACGTCCGATCCTCAATTATGTGAAGTAATCTCGTCCTCATATTTTGTACTATGTAGTAAGTGCTCTGTGCTACTTGCCGTCACAATGTTTAAAGATAAGCGCGTTCTTCATTCTCTGTGGTACGTCCCTAGCTCCATCCGTCCACCACTGGCAATGTCATTGTTTCAAAGCTCTACAACACAACTTTCAGAGAAGGGGTTAGAGTAGGCAATACAGATCATTATGAACGTTACTTGCGAAATACAAATTATTCTTCAAAGGTTATCAGCAGTATGTAGGTATATTCTTTTAAGAATATTACCTGGGAAGGGTTGGGTCTAGGATGAGGACGAGATTACTTCACATAATTGAGGATCGGACGTCACTTGGTAAGTTAGTCCGATCTATTTAATTATGTTCCGTAATCTCGTCCTCATATTTTGTACTATGTAGATGTTCAAAGAAGAAAGTTGGGTTGATAATAATTCATTCATTAATAATTTCGTGATGATAATCACATACAATTAACAAATAATATTTATATTAAGTAAAGAAACATCCTCTTTTTTCATCTCTTTTGAAATGATAATAATAACTGTTAAATTGTCAGTCTCATACTGTGTAGGTGTCTTTATGCAAAGAGCATACATTTTGAGTTAATTGATTGAGACCACTAATCATTGGTCTTTTATAAAATAAAGCAAAGGTGAACTAACCGGCTGCTTTCCTTATAACCTCAATAGTCCACAATAATGCCGGCATACGAGGCTTTTGAAGTAAAGCATGTCTCTGGCTTGTAAATATGGAAGTGTCTCATCCACTATTAACCCGAACCTGTTTAATCTATCGGCTGATAATTGCAGTGAGGTTGATTGGTGCTGTTTCTTAACAGTTAGAATTAATGATTTACAATTTTGCCTCACATATTTTTGTAAGTGTAAATAATATAGTAGGATTGTTAGCCGGGCAGATATCTGTATTTTGTTTGAAAAACTGTAAAGTTAAATTATGTTGTATTTGATAAGAACCACAAGTTTTCATAAATTTAATTTTGAAAATTTTGATATTATATAATCAGAATTAACAGCAATATCCTTAATGTAGATAAAAGACAGCGTTAGTAAGGAGTGTACCTCTAAGCTAAGAGTCTAGAAATAATCTAGAATCTACTATACTTGGATCCCATATACTCGTAATATCATATCGTATTAAGCCGAGTTGAGGACCTTATTTTATTACGGAAATTGCTGACCTGATGGTATTCATTGAACTATATGAAACAACCTTCCAAAAGGATCCACATTGTAGCTCTGGCAGTGTGAAATTCATGCACCAAGAGCAGACCCGTATTGTTTCCTGATAATAAGGCTAACATTATATCCATTGAGAAAGCAGGGATTACTTTTCTTAAAAATGTTCTACTGACTATATGGCTGAAATCGGAGTAAGGCTCTTATATGTATAACGCGTGCAAGTCTGTAGAAGGAGATAAGAATAAATTAGTTATATCGAGGTTTAAATGTTATTTTTTCAGATATAGCTATGGAGTTCTAAAGTGGATACCAGGGCTGTGAGGGCCACATAGAAGCCACAACTTTTGTCTTGTCTCCTATAATTTGCTTCAGCACACTTCTTATAAGCGTGAATAGTGGAAATGCATAAAAGAACATGTCATTCCATCTCAAGATGAATGTATCTATAGAATATGCTTCTGGGTCTGAGAACCATGTTATAATTGTAATCCCGACATTTGGTGTTATTCCTATCAGCAAAGAGGACCATCTGCGGTTCATCGAATCTGCTTAGTATACTTTTATTTTATTTATTTATTTATCTTTATTAGATACACCACTGACTTATCACTATGCATTGATAACTATTGTAAGTAAATTGTTACAATTGTTCCATCCAGTGTGATTTGTCATCTAAGGCGTATACAACTTTCATAATCAATGTCACTCAGTTGGCATTCGATTTCAGATTTTGAACGTCTGGATTCACTCTCTGTGATGGAGTTTTCTTTTGAGCTGATGTAAAATGCATACACCCATATGACGTGTCTTCTCTGATTCCACTGCCATAGCTCTCTCGCTAAGTTATTGATATGTGGAAACCTTGTAGCTTTCATTTTCTTAACGTATGCTATAGCAATTGTGTTATCTTTCCAAAGCAAAACCTCGCAGTAATTACTTTAGATGCAAACGCTTTTAAACATTTAAAAGCTGTTCCTAATTTTATTTGAAAAGATTCTCTTCTTCTTTCCTGTGTCCGTGACTCCTCACATTATTACAGACAAGTCCGCAATCTGCGAAGCATCTGAGGAAATCTGTAAACTAAAATTAAATTGTATAATTTTCCTGTTATTACTTTGGATGTGTGATGTCCACCATTCATTCAGATCTGATTGAATCCCTTTTGATAATATTATTGTTGCATTATAATTTCCATTATAATCTTTTAAAATCACTGTATTGTAGTTTTCCAGGGTTTTCGTATAGAAGATACCATATTCTATGGATTTACAAGCAACTACAAGAAGACCAAGTAATTGGGCAAATTCCAAAGTATAACAAATATGTTTTGATTATTATTATTACTATTATTATTTATTTTTATTTCATATCATCCATTAATATACATATTATAATAAAACTGTACTTTTAGTCTGCTTGTCTGCGCGTTTGTTCCGACCAATCTCAAGAACCGCGTTTTAGGTGAAATTTTCACTGTTGTATTGCAGTAAGCTTGGATCACCATTCAGTGCCTGTTTTATTGCAATTGGTTCATAAATAATAAAAAAGTCATGTCAATTTAAAAAGTACCGTCCATACATTTATTTACTCAAGTGTGGTTACCAATAGGTTTACGGAAGTGAAGCAAGGGCGTTTAGTAGTTGTTAACAAATTCGATAACATGGTCCCTCTTCTAGGGAAGATGATATTAGATATGGAACATGAAATAAAATCTAGCATAAATCCTAGATAAAGACAACCCTGACTGAGTTTTAAAGAACTTTTTTGTGAGTTAATAATAAACCTTAGATTCCCCAGTAGTCAATGTATTCTGCACACAATCATCATAGGAGTCTGCAATACACAAAGTATCATAAAGGTGACACCAAATTTTATAAGTTTCTTAAGGTTAAGTATCAACCTTCATGTCAAATTTGCCTCAGGATTATGAGGACAAAAATTGTCCCTGAGCAAGAAATCATGTTTGTATAGAACCTAGTTCCAATAGCTGTCCTACTTCGAGAGCAAACAAACTATTTTCTATTTTAGAAAAAATATTGTACTGTGGACAAAACAGTTCGCGTGGTCTTGCGTTTAAATAGCATTGTATAACCCCTTATACTGCCAATAATGGTTGGATTGGATGTAATATCACTTTTCACACCATTGGTTATAAAATAATCTTAAGCCACCGCATTATATCTGAATCATGGTTGCTCTTGACCCCGATGTCGATGATGATGAGTCACATAGGTGTTCAGACCAGGAAGAATTAGTGTCCTATGTGTAACCGATCATGGAATAAGTCAAATAACAGCCTTATTGAATCACTCAATACCTCAATGTGCTGTTTATTATTCGGTGACAGAATCATGTCATTGAACCCTTCACACTGTAGAGATTGCTATAGATAGGACCACTTGCTGGTCACAGATTCTATTGTCACATTTGATACCACTGTCATTCATCACTGCCATAACTTCCCCAATTAAAATTGGATGGTACTAGAAGACGTAAGTTCGAGAGGGGGTCGTGTTTCTTCAACATGGTAGCTTTTAGGTCTGCATTGATGATCTACATCAGTGAGAATAGCTGACCAACGTGTAGCTATGCTCTCATATAAGTATGTAGAATTACACGTAGTTTGCTTACCATCCTGACCTAGGAGCTCTTCGCCGTCTGCTGGCAGAGAGCTATCGTTCTTTACCTGGTGTTGTTGTATTGGCGAGGTACCTGTTCTTCCGTAGTAGTCTGCCCCCCCCCCCCCTCTCTCTTTCTGTCTGACTGCGTCTCTGTCAGTTTTGGAAGTCAGAGTTGATGATCGGCTGTGGATATTAGAATTGAAGGAAAGGAGCGGCGCCTGCTTCTATGATTTCTCGAGCATCGGCTTGATCGACTCCGATCATGAGGCGAACGGCTTCTGGTTGTGCGACTAGAGTCTGTTCCATCCTCGTCTCTCGTAAAAGCTCCATGAATCCCTTCTCGCCGCGTAACATGCGGCACCACTAGCTAACCTCTCGTGAAAGCATATGCGTGGTGTGGTACCTATTTTATAGGTGGTCACAATATCCTGTCGCGTTACATGCGGGACCACTAGCTAACCTCTCGTGAAAGCATGTGCGTGGTACCTACTTGTAATAGGTGGTCACAATATCTTATCGCGGAACACGCGGCACCACTAGCTAACCTCTCGTGAAAGCATGTGCGTGGTGTGGTACCTATTTTTATAGGTGGTTACAATATCCTGTCGCGTTACATGCGGGACCACTAGCTAACCTCTCGTGAAAGCATGTGCGTGGTACCTACTTGTAATAGGTGGTCACAATATCTTATCGCGGAACACGCGGCACCACTAGCTAGCCTCTCGTGAAAGCATGTGCGTGGTGTGGTACCTATTTTTATAAGTGGTTACAATATCCTGTGGCGTTACATGCGGGACCACTAGCTAACCTCTCGTGAAAGCATTTGCGTGGTACCTATTTGTTATAGGTGGTAACAATATCTTGGGGCGTAAAATGCGGCACCATTAGCTAACCCCTCGTGAAAGCCGAAATATGGTAGTTACCTATTTGTTATAGGTAGACACAACGTCGTTCTCATGGTTAACCTCTCGTGAAAACTCCAGAGACTAGTGTGTGCAATAAAAATTGTCGAAGTAACATCAGGGGCAAAAATCTGCGTTTAATTAAGCTATCAAAAGTTATCAAAACATACCGCCGTTTCTAAGACGGGATCTATTCATGCGTTTTTCCAACTCTAGAATCCGTTGACTCAATTATTTTTCATTTTCACTTTTCATATTTTCCCATATTTAATTCAAATTAGGCGTACTATAATAACTGAAAAAGTACTGTAAAAGGACTGTAAAAACGATTATAAAATTCGAAAATAAAATGAAAATAAAATTTCGTGACAGCACGTTTTGCACAAAAAAGCACAATGACATTGCCAGTGGTGGACGGATGGAGCTAGGGACGTACCACAGAGAATGAAGAACGCGCTTATCTTTAAACATTGTGACGGCAAGTAGCACAGAGCACTTACTACATAGTACAAAATATGAGGACGAGATTACGGAACATAATTAATAGTATAGATAAGCAAAGACAAAACAATCCGTTCCTTTTGTCAACTATTTTTTTGTTTGGTATAATATTGACTGTTGAGGAGTTTTTAAAGATATCAGTAAATGTGAAAAATTATTCTCAGTGAAGCAGTTTGTAACTATTCCGTAGGTCCCAAGGAAATTAAAAATTTAAGTCGTTTTGACATAGCTTTTATTTTGAAAAATTGCTAAGTACTTTCGTTACTATTGAGATAACCGATACTAAAGCGAACTGTAATTGGTATTTGAAAGAAAATAGGTTTAAAAACTTCAATACTAAAACTTTGCCTTTGATACGGGTGATTTGCTTTTTTTCCATTCGATCAAAATTGGCCCAATAGAGATTTTCGGTATTTTTTTTAAAGTTTGGTCGCGCTCCAGTAATTTGATGGCTGTCTCAACTTAAAGTAGTGACTACTACTAAGTATAATAATTTCAAGAAATGCGATTATTTACTTGAGTAAGTCGTCTTACGTTGAATTTTAGTTATTAATATGATTGAAAAAAAAAGGATAATAGCTGCATATGCTCAATTTTTTTCAAATTTTTATAATTGATCTTGACGGTTTCGTGCAAGAAATCTTAATGTAAATTCCTTTGACTGCTTACTGATATTTGAACAGTTTTTTTGCTCTCCTGTAAAATTGCAATTTTCTTTAGCCTTTTTTCCACTGAAGGTGCAAATTATCATTATTTTGCAAAGTTGGTTATAAAGACCTTGAGGGGGCGGTAGAATCAAAAGCCGTCCATACGCGCGTCCGCGTGTCTAACGAAAGACGAGTATTTTTACAAGCTTTTAAGCTAAACTTGCCCTGTTTCAACTTTCACGGTATAATATCTAACATTCCACGCTTGTTTGTGTTGTATTTTTGTATTAAAAATAGTAAAGAGAATAGAAAAACGTTTGTTGTATTTTTGTATTAAAAATAGTAAAGAGAAGAGAAAAACGTTGTTGATGATTTGAAGTTTATTCTTGAAGTATAATAAAAATGAACATAGAAAAAGTAGACAAGTTTTGATTAAATATAGAACTAAGTATAACAAACCAGTATTACAACAGTTTGTTCATCTGTTTGTTTGGGTCAAATCATGCAAACTACTACTAGATCTACTTCCTTTCTTCTTATGAAGTTGTTTGGCATATTTCTATGGTTCCGACCTTTTATTTCTTTAATCTGAGGGTTCCGATGACAGTGCGTTTTTATGATAAGCATGACCTGACAAGTGACAACCCGTAACGGTTATAAATAGCATTTTGTGTAATTTTAGTTTCATTTTGTTGTGATAACTGGCGAAATAATTTTTTTTATTATATTATATTATATAAAATTTCATACGTATTAAATTAAGAAAGCTCGTTCCAAAATCCATCAGAAGTTGACTGCTACTGCCAGGAATGGCTCCAGAAAAAGGAACTCCTTAGCGGTGAAAGGCACATTCGATTTTTTTACTTTGGTGCACTTACCTTATAAAAGCTTGTTTTTAGTTTTTTATACTATTAATTATGATATTATTTTTACGTTTGCAAATAATGTGTAAAATTGAATCATTAAATTATTATTAACCATCTTAAATCATTATTATTATCAGCTATTTCCACATCCACCCAGGGTTGACTGGTGGACAATGCCATTAGGCATTAAGTTTGCCCTTTGTTTCTTCTTTTTAAGAGGTGACATAAACATATTAATAAATAAAATAAATGAATAACCATCATTTTAATCAAGATTCTTGAAATATCATGTTTAGGTTCTTCATCTCGTACTTTTAATTAATAAACTCCATTAATATTGACTCATAACAATCATAATTTAAGTTAGAATGCTTACCATACAGATGAATAATTCTTAAACATGTTTCGTCCTTTAAACCGTTAACAGAATCTCCATAAATTTAAATTGTTGAAATGCATTTGAAATACAGATTAGACCCAAATACAATTTTATTATTAGCATAGACTGCCGAGACCGGATTGGCAGACTTCACACATTTGAAAACATTATGGAGAAGAAGTGTATGCAGGTTTCCTCACGATGTTATAAGTGACTCTCTATTTTAGCACTATCAACGCTCTCCAGGGCGAGATTTCTACGGCGCTCCTATCTGCCATTGAAACTCATACAAAAATAATAAATATGTAAATCCATGGCAAGTTACAGCTTCCAGCAAAGAGTCTCGACGCTCTGCTGTGAACGGACGGACGGACGGACAGACATGACGAAACTATAAGGTTCCTTTATGAATAGCTGAGGCGCCCTGGGCGGTCGTCCAACCGCGCCCTACCCTAATGCCGCTTCTGTCTTTGTCCGTGACTTTGGCCACGTCTCTCGTCATAATCAGTACCCTATATCTTTTTCCAGATTATGGTCTCCCTGTGATTTAAATTTCATGGAAATCCGTTCAATATTTGAGAGACTAACAAACATACATCCATCCTCACAAATTTTACCTTTATAACAAGTAGAAAGGTATAAGGAAGAACTAGTAGATATTTGCCGTCAATTGGCTTCCAATGCCTAAGCCTTTATACCCGTACCCCTGAAGCATTTATTTTTGTCGAGACTTTTGATAATGTTGCATACACAGTGTTGCCAGTGCTACGGCAATTACCGTGGTCTACGGCTTTCAGGCCAAAAAATCACAAAATCCACGGCCTACGGCTTACCTCTGTGGCCGTAGTAAATTCTACAGCTTTTCGCAAATTCTACGGTAATTAAGTAATCTATATATATAAAATTGAAAAGAGACACACCACTGATTAAACAAAAAATCTCAGAAACTACCGAACCGATTATGATGAAATTTGGCAGGGAGATAGATTATGCTAAGGAGACGTCAGCTAAGAACGGATTTTTGGAAATTCATCCCCTAACTAGCAAAAATAGGGGTCCGAAGTCATTTTCATACAAACCAACTTCGTCAGTTTTAGAGTTATAAGTATGAATTTTTTTTATATAAGTTTATAGTAATAAACAAAAATTAAGTTTAGCATATTTTTTTGGAAAATCATCCCTTAAAGGGTTAATTTAGAGGACAACAGTCAGTACTCAACTTCGTCATTTTTGAAGTTAAAGACATGAAAATTTAAATATTAGCTCAAAATTAGAAAGTATTACGTTTTTTTGGAAAATCATCCCCTAAAGTGTCAATTAAGGCGGCGCAAGTTGGTATGGGAACTTCGTCAGTTTTGAAGTAAGAAGGGTGAAAATTATATTTAGACACAAAAAATAATTGTATCACGGTTTTCTCGAAATTCATCCCCTAAAAATAGGGGTTGGTAGTCAATTACATACAAATCAACCTCACCAGTTTTCGAGGTATAAATATGAATTTTTTTAAATAAGTTTATAGTAATAAACGAAAATTAAGTTTAACACATGGTTCTGGAAAATCATCCCTTAAAGGGTTAATTTAGAGGACAACAGTCAGTACTCAACTTCGTCATTTTTGAAGTTAAAAACATGAAAATTTACATATTAGCTTAAAATTACAAACTAAATTTTGAAGTATTACGTTTTTTTGGAAAATCATCCCCTAAAGTATTAATTAAGGCGGCGCAAGTTGGTTTGGGAACTTCGTCAGTTTTGAAGTAAGAAGGGTGAAAATTTGTATTTAAGCCTATGTTTAGACACAAAAAATAACTGTATCACGGTTTTCTCGAAATTCATCCCCTAAAAATAGGGGTTGGTAGTCAATTACATACAAATGAACCTCACCAGTTTTTGAGGTATAAATATGAATTTTTTTATATAAGTTTATAGTCATCATCATCATCATTATATATAAGTTTATAGTAATAAACAAAAATTAAGTTTAACACATTTTTTTGGAAAATCATCCTTTAAAGGGTTAATTTAGAGGACGACAGTCAATACGCAACTTCGTCATTTTTGAAATTAAAAACATGAAAATTTACATATTAGCTCAAAAGTAGAAACTAAATTTTGAAGTATTACGTTTTTTGGAAAGTCATCCTCTATAGGGTTAATTAAGGCGGCGCAAGTTAGCATGGGAACTTCGTCAGTTTTGAAGTAAGAAGGGTGAAAATTTGTATTTATTCTATAGTTAGACACAAAAAATAACTGTATCACGGTTTTCTCGAAATTCATCACCTAAAAATAGGGGTTGGTAGTCAACTAAATACAAATCAAGCTTACCAGTTTTCGAGGTATAAATATGAAATTTTCTTATGTAAGTTTATATTAAGTAATAAACAATGTTAACTTTTTAACACATTTTTTCGGAAAATCATCCCTTAAAGGGTTAATTTAGAGGATGGAACTCAGTACGCACGTCATTTTTGAAGTTAACAACATAAAAATTTATATATTAATTTTGGAGTGGGAGGGAAGAGGGAAAGGAAGCAGAAAAGAGACCAAGACCGGGAGAGGGAGAGGGACAAGAAGCGGGAGAGGGACCGGGAGTGCGAGAGGGACAGGGAGCGGGAGAGGAACAGGAAGCGGGAGAGGGACCGGGAGCGGGAGAGGGGGAAGGATAGGAAACGGGAGATGATGAGGCACAGGGAGCGGGAGATGGACCGGGAACGGGACAGGCAACAGGAGAGGGAGAGGGACAGAGAGCTGGAGAGGGAGAGGGGCTGGAAGTGGAAGAGGGAGTGGGACAGGAAGCGTGCGAGAGACCAGGTGTGGGAGAAGGAGAGGGAAAGGGAGCGGAAGAGGGACCGGGGACGAGACAGGCAGCGGAAAAGGGAGCGGGAGAGGGAGAAGGACAGGGAGCTGGAGAGGGACTATGAGTGGAAGTGGGAGAGAGAGAAAAAGAGGGAGAGGGATTAATATTGAAATTTTTAACCAATAAATAACACTTCAAGAACATGTTAGAGCACCAAAAATTTGTTTTCAAAATTATTGTTTGTCTGTCTGTTTGTCTGTCCGGGCATCACATCAAAACCCTTGAACTGATTTTGACGGAAATTAGTTAAGTGGTTTCTTATACTTTTGGTCATATTTTAGAAAACTTTTCATCCAGAAAAATTAAAAGGTTTCCCTGGAAACAAGATGAAACTTTGTATGGATTATTTTTAAAATATCAACAATTTGCTTTAAATTTGCTTCAAACGTTTCTCCTTTAATTGATGAAATGCATGTCTTCGAATTTTTTTAATTTTTCATGAAAAAGAAAAAAAAACCAATTAATGTGAATATTGTTTATTTTTCAAAACCCGCAGCCGGAGGAATGATTTGTGATTGTATCGTAGGTTTTACTTTATTAAGTCCTAAATTCAATATAAATTAACCTGTTATTAAATTTTCTTCTGTGAGGGGTACAAATATAATTTCTTAATAAGCATAATTTCCGCGTGCGAAGCTGCGGGCAACAGCTAGTTAATTTATAACTGTAGTCCAAGCGCTGAACCGGTGTTAAATATATTGGCAGCACTGAACACAGTTAATCTTTTTCCATACATACATGGCTTTTTTATCTAATGCACATGGGGCCGTCTAAAAATTTGCATTGGCAACACTGCTATCACGTACGAAAAGTTTTCAGATCCTAATAACAGTTTCAGAGATTAGTGCTTTCAAACAAATAATAAATCTTCAGCTTATTATATTAGTACCTATAAGATGGATAAAATACTACATTATAATGGTCTATTGCCTGTTCTTGACTATAAAAAATAAAAGGCTAGGTATTGTCGAGAAAGCCTGCGTCCCTCTTTTTGTGTTAACTCTCGCTAGGAAATAATAATGGCTGCCGAGATTTTATACGATTCAGCAGAGATAGCGTAAGCTTGGATATTTATTACCCGAAAAGATTTTATTGAAATTCTGAGCTCCTTTTAAAATTATTCGTAGAACAACAATTCTTTTAATTTTAAAGACCCGTGTGGCGCAATGGTTACCATGCCGGATCGCTGTGCCAAGGGTCCTGGATTCGATTCCCAGTTGAATTTCTGTTCTCGGTCTAGATGTGTGCGTTCTTGTGTTTGTGTGTTGTGCAATGTGCATGACATCCAAGACAGGGACATGACGAAACTATGAAGGTTATGTTTTGCCTACGGAACCTTAAAAATGGGTTTAACTGTTTCTTTCTTTTCTTATGGCCGTTTACAATACTCTATCTATCAGTTATCTGGAAGCTTACGTAACGAAGTGACTGTTAAGTAGATATTTATGTTCGTACCTACATGTCATCCGTTGGATTCAGAAGGCTGAGAACCGGTCAGAGTGGCGCAAGTTAGGGGAGGCCTATGTCCAGCAGTGGACCTCCAAGGGCTGATGGTTGGATGGAGAGATGAATGAAAAATTGATAAAACATTTATTTTTAAAACTATTATTTCTTAAGACTATTATTTCTAGAGCGATTTGAACATTAAAAACGATCCTATAAACCTCGGTTTTTGACATGTCACTTTATACGTAGGGACCGTCGTTGTATGTATGTATGTATTATGAAAGTATACGATAGAAAATAACAATAATACCCATCAGATAAAGTAACGAACCTTACTAACGAGATAGATTTCCTCGTCACAATGGGAACGCCCAATTAGGGGCATGTGAAAACAATAATAATTAGCGAAAGGGTATAGTTATCACAAATAAATAGGCCCGTTTTTTCTTATAAAATCATTCATGACAATGACACGAGAGATGTACAAATAAGAACTTTTAAATGAGAAATCGAACCGCCTTCAAGATGAGAAACAAAAAATATAATTTAATGAAATACTCGTACTAAACTTCCTACATAATAGTTGAGTTAACGTATTATTGACTAAATTGTTAAATTCAGCGCCGTGCATCTTTCTTGCACAAAATATTTGGGTAGGTAAGTAGGTACCTAGTAGGTAAGTACCTAGTGGGTAGGTAAGTAGGTACCTAGTATTACAAGTAAAGTTACTTGTGCATAATTATCGCTAATTGTTGTTTATCGGGTTTTGTGCAATATTTAAGTTGTTAAACTAAGTATTTAGTACCTTTTTACTATATTACGTGTACTCAAGATATTTATTTTGTACTCCGATATTTCGACCCAGTTGTATGGATCGTGGCCACGGATAAAACTTTTGAAACTTTTGACACATGACATTCGACACTAATACATAAGCACAGATTACCCCCAATAGATACCGCATAAGTGAAATTTTCTTAGAATTTGAACTCAAAAATTTGGCGGAAGATGCGGCTTGCGGGGGACATCAAAATGCGCTGTGATTGGCTATTTCTAATTCATACTTGAACTTGACGGATCAGTATTGGTCGAAATTAATGTCGTGAACATGCAATTGCAAATGCAAGTACGTGTCGGCGCGCGTCAGTTGCCTTGTATGCGGTATCTGTTGGAGGTAATCTGTGTACATAAATCTATCAACCTTCCGTCTAGTTAGTTTTTGCGTTTTGTTCACCGTATTACGACACATGATAATAACCACAACACACCGCACAACACTTTACGCTTTTTGAGATTTACATAGACTAACCACTGGATTCCACGTTTGCGTTAATTAAAATCCATCCTCCCTGTTGAAGTTCTTGGGGTGTTTTCTTAATTTCTATGGCTTCTCGCACTAACCGTGGGATGTAATGGCGTTCCGTGGAGATCACCTCAGGCTATGAAGTTGAATTCAGTGGTTAGTCCCCGATTCAAGTAGATGCTGCTATGGTCGAAATACAACCTTAAAAACGAACCTCAATTTATCGATTTCCTTAATTTAGCGAATTTTTCCAAATCCCCTAGAATTGCCCATGAGAGCCAATACAAAATATACCTTTACATTAAGAACAAACAAACCTTTTTATAGCGAATTTTCAATCATTGCAGAATACAAACAGAAAGTATTATTTGCCTCTAATTAACGATTTTTTGTAACTTATAACCTAAACTTTACATAACGTATCCTATCAATTAATCTCACAAAACTTCACAATAATTCATGTCTCGATAGGTTCAGAAATGTTCAATTTTTTGTATGACAATCATTGTTGTTTGATGTTAAGTAATGTTAACACCGCCGTTCGTCATTGTTATTTGTTTTTAAAGCCATGGCTGATTTTTTTTAACCTAACCTAACCTCTATATAGCAAACCTAATCATAACAAATTACTTGATATAACGATTTTTCTATAATCCCCTTCAGGTTCGTTATATTGAGTTTGCACTGTATCAGGTACAAAATGAATATCGTGAGTACCAGTATTATAATAATAGTAAAATGTGTTCGATCCACGATGTTTAAAATCATGTAATTATTACCTTGTTTATAAACAGTACAATTTTCTTTTCCACAGAAACGCCTCTGGAAGAAGTAACGGACGCTCTGTACAACAAAGGAGTCAAATTCTTGATGACGCATGACATGAAGCTGACCCTTCCCGAACTGTTCTTCCATGGAAGCACCTTGAAGGTCTCCCCCAGGGCTCTTACTAAAACTGGAGCGCTAGTTCATATCGATTTGGAGCCGAAGGTTGATGATAATGGAGTGGGGCGGATATTTTTCTTAAACAAAATTAGTAAGAAAATTGTTTCTATTTTAATGATATTTGAATAATAACACCAAAGAGCTCACCAATCTTACAAACTCTTACAAAATAATATGTTTCCTTTTTCCTTTTCTTTTTTTTGACCGGCAACGCATTAGTGACGCCTTTGGTGTTGCTGATGTCCATGGGCGACGATAGCCACTTACCATCAGGTGGATCGTCAGCTCGTTTACCGGATATTTCCGTTAAAAATATATCTTCATAGGAAAATAAGATAAGAAGAATCCTGGAATGAGTTAACAGTAAACTCAATTTGTGTTTTATCGCATAAAAATTATGACTCTAATAAATATTGACCGTCTGAAACTACTTTTATAACAACAGATTTGTTTCAGAAAAGTTCCTGAAGAAGAAATTAGTATCAGCTGCATTAGCTATAATCCTGGTAGTGAAATTAATAGCTCTTAAACTAGTCTTTGTGCTCCCACTGATTCTTGGAGTTACTACAGCGAAGAAAATGTTCCTGAAATTACTTTTGTTCCTCTTCCCCGCCTTAAGTCACATATTCAAACTGTGTTCGTGGTATCATCAGAACTATCACACTACGAAGTATCATCATCACCACCATTTGATTACTCATCATCATAAGGTTTGTGATTGTACTTGTTTTCTATATTTGTATTGTTAAAAAGAAAAAAATAAGATAAGATAAGACAAGATACAACTCTAAAGCTGGCAGCTTTCTCGCTCAGCGTATAAGAATTGTTATACGTTTTTTTCATTAATGTTTTTATGGTATTTTCATATGGTCGTAGTAGCTACGTAGTTTTTACCTGCCTCTTAAACCTTATCCTACAGTGAATGAGTGATGAATTTTATTACATATTTATTAATATCGGAGACATAACAAAACAATCCATCACTTCCACTTTGGCTATCGACGTCCGTGATATTATTTGAATGTATTTATTAAAATCTGTATTAGGAATCACTACTTTCGATTCTGTATATTTTTTATTTCATATCTTCTGTTATCTTCTGTTATCATTGTTATTCTCAATACAACGATTAACTTTGTTTATATTCCTAAGCTGTGTAAAAACAACTCATAAAATCAGTTTTTAAATAATTCCTCTTTTGCTTCAACAGTTGCCCCATGCACACCATTCGGCATATGGCTATCCTTCTCACTCATCAGGGCCTATACTGAGTAAGCCACATGTCGAGAACCATCACCCCTCACCATATTACCCTCAGGATTGGGAACTCTCCGGACCTGGTCTTGGCAATGAGTATGTTAAAATAAGATTATAAATTTTATTTTGAAATATCGATGTATTCGTAATGTGATTTATCTTTTTTAATAAAACAATTTTATTTCTAATACTATTTTAATAAGAGTTCTATTGAAATTAGTTTAATGTAATTGGGGTTCAGAGAAATATGAAAACTATTTATAGGAACGTTATAACACTGTCATATGCTTCTACTATTTTGAAGATAATAGCATCCACATGGGCAACGCGAAACCATTGATATAAACTTTCTTCCTCATTTGCATGTGCAATGATCAATGAAGAGCTTGTGCGGATGCAAAAGTGTCAAAAGTCCTCATAGCGGTGAATTTAATATATTTTCATTACACTACGTACAGCTCACTTGCCTCGGTTTTATTTACCAGTATTCCTAGAGAATAACCATTTTAATAACGTGGGATTAATTACAAAAGACAAGACTGATAAAGCTGGACCTTGATAAGGCTTTTGATTTTAAGGTATAATATTTACCAATAGAATTAGTGAAATGAAGACTGTTCTATAACTTTTATTGTTTTTAGGTATATTGCATCAGATATACATCGGAATGCCATAGCAAGCTTTAAGCCTCACGTCAACGATGCTAACGACATTAACTCTTGGGGGTTAGGCATGCCACCAGGTAACATTTTAAGACCATTTTTTTATCATATTCAGTATAATTTAAAATACATACTTCATGTGAAATGGATTTGTTTTTATTTTAGGTCACTCAAGTAATGTTGGTGAATATGCTAGTGGTTCTTCAGCTGTTCCTAACGCTGTACCAAATCCAGGTCATAAAATCAATTCAGTGGGAAATGCTGGCAGGTAATTTTTATTTTATTTTTTATTTTTATTTGATCATTAAAATATCCAGTCTCTTCTAAAACATCAATTAGTTATCGTCCTTTATGAATCCAAGGGCCCTCTGAAACGAATAGATTTCCGCTGTTTTGTCCATGTCCTCAATCCAAATTGTCTGGCCTTATACTTAATCTAAGCTCAGTTTATCGTGCAGTGGACATCTTTCAATTACTTTTCCATTGGCTCTTTTTAATTACTTTACTTGAAAATATCATTTATTTGACCATTTCTGAATTTAATCAAAAGAAAACATAGCTATTAAAGTTAATAAACCTACTGAGAAATGAAACACTCAATCTTTAAGTGGAAAAAGTGTGGCTCAAATCAGGGTTACTTGGTATGATCATGTTTAAGTAATCGTACGGTACTAAAGACAGGTGCCACCGGTTAGTAAAGGAAATGCGTTTGCACCAAGTTTCTGGATTAAGGTCTTCGTAAATCACACCAGCTTGACCTCACTTCACTCCGTCTCAGCACATAGGAAACCATTTCATTATGAACTTTATATGGTATTTATTACGGTTTAATTTCTGGTCGTATCGGAGTTGGGCATAGGTACGAGTATATGAGACGTTGAAGGCGTTAAACCTTTAGTTCACTTCTTTCGAGCAAATAATATTGAAAATTCAACCATAAGGAAATGCTACGAGTAGTGAGTACCATGTTTGGATAATTTTGCATTCTTTGTATTTAACAAATCTTCTATACATACTGTATTTTTGAAGTTGTACTTCTTTAGGCGCGTTATGAAATAAATGGAAAAAATTATGAGAGTGAAATTTTAAGATTTGTAACACGGACGGTGACACAAAAACGATCGTGAAAAGCGTCACGTGCGTTTTTAAAAAACGCGCGTTATGAAAAAAAATGATTATTAGTATGTTTATTATATTGTTTTTTTTTAACTTCAGTGACGTAACTTAACCAATCCTGTAACTGTATCCACAGACCAGTTGGACCACCGAATCCGTATCTTCGTAATAAAAAACAATCGCCAAAGGACCCTCTGCAAGCCGAAAAAGAAGCATTGGTAAGTAACTATTGGCGTCAATCCATTCATGACCAGGCATGGGACTCTCCTATAAATTGAGGAAATTTAAAAGAGAGACTCGTGCCTGGTCATAATTCTTAGTCTAGACCATCATCATTAGCAGAGAACATGAAGTTCACACACTGTTCTAGTGCAGAATGAATTATTTAAGTATAAGTACTTGGATTTTTTAAAGTAAAACTTCTTTAGACACTACTTAAGAGTGGTCGTAGCGCACATATCAACTCGGAAAGGGATCGGCACCGGATCACCTCGCCGCCGCGCCGTCAACCCAACGTAAGCGCGTTATAACCGACCAACAGCTCCAAATCGACTCGGCTACGGCTAGGCGACGCGGCGCTTACGGCTCGCCGGCCGCTGGTTGACGGAATGAATGACAGAAGTTCGCCGACGCAACAGTAGCCGCGGCGCGGCGCGCGCACAAGGAAACGGAAAGTCGAAGGATAGCGTACGGACTACGGTGAGACGTAAGCGCGGGTACGGCAAGTCGTCCACGCACCGTACCGCGGTTCGTGAGCTTGTCTCGAGGCGAGGCGATTACGTTACGAATCCGATAAGTGTGCTTTACAGTAGGGAGTTTCATACAAAGAATACTGACATGCAAGAGTTGATACGTTTACGTTCCGTTTACGAGTTGATATGTGTGCTACGACCATAACTCAGATTATTTTTCGGACGGAAGTATTTGGACGGAAATAAGGCTATAAAGTCTATAGTCTGTTGAATGTCAAATTAAAACAAAACCATAAACAAAATTGAAGTGCAGATACATAATTCTATTAAGATTACATTGTATCTGTGATTCTATCCATTGTATATATCTATAGATTAAGTATCACAGGGTAACGAATAACGATATTAGTAACAGTAATTATAGCTTAATTTTCGTTTTGTAAAGTATATTGTTAATAAATATGAGTCAAATGTAATATGATATTTATTATAAATTAAGTTTAATTTTTTTGGTAATACGTGTCACCAACGTCAAATAAGTATTACTTCAATTGCGCGTATAGATTAAACGCACACACTTTTTTTAACATCCCCTTAATAATCTATCTCTTCAATATAAACGATTTGAAGATAATGATTTTCTGATTATATCAGAGCACGCTAACATCCAGATGTATTCGTTTTCTATTTTCTCCGGCGGACATTAATAATCAACTGGGCAAGTATCATTTTCCGTTCGCATCTCGGAAGTTGAATTAGAAACATCTGTTCAAATTGAATTGATAACGTTCTTGAGTGGATTTACAATGCTATGCTGCTTGATTTCTTTATGCTTAACTAGTTTGTAGCAGTTAGTTATACATTAGTTAAATCTATCTATACTATAATAAAACTCAAGGTGTCTGTTTGTCTGTCCAGGTATCACATAAAAACCCTTGAACGAATTTCGATGAAAATTGGTAAAGTTGTTACTGATAGTCTGGGTCATATTTTAGACAAATTTTCATCCCGGAAAATTAAAAGGTTTCCCGGGAAAACAGGATAAAATTTGAATAAGTCAAAACATAATTTCCGTATGCAAAGCTGCGGGCAACAGCTAGTATAATATTAAGCGTAAATGTCAACAAATGATATATGATTTTGTATTTGTTTCTTCAAGTTTTTAGATAATGGATATTTAAGTACAAATATTGTATTAGATAGATATTATACATAATTTATTTGAATGTTCAAAAAATCTTGGTCTGATGACACTCATTCACGACCAGATTTGACCATCGGACAAAAAAAAACTCTCTTCTCTAATAATTCTCTAATATCCCCTCTCTTCAATAATCTTTCTAGTTGCGAGCAGCAGCGCTAGCAGCCCGAGCTCCTCCATCACCAGTCAGAGATGAGTTGCTCAGGGTATCAGCAGCCAAGCTGACGGAGACCAACCGAGTGCAGACCGAAACTGATCTGGTGAGACAGCAGCAGGAGATATTGGCTTCGCAGGACCCGGTGAGTAATTGTTCTAGTTTGTTGAGAGATAGAGGATTGATTGTGCAAAGCAAAGCAAAGCAATGACCCATAATTGTCCCACTGCTGGGCTCGGGGTCTCCGCTCACAATGTGAGGGTACAGGCCATAGTCTACCACGCTGGCCAAGTGCGGATTGGTAGACTTCACACACCTTTGAGAACTTTATGGAGAACTCTCCGGTGAGCAGGTTTCCTCACGATGTTTTCCTTCACCGAAGCAAGTGATAATTAACTAGTAATACGCACAAAATGTTTGAAAATTAGAGGTGCGTGCCAGGATTTGAACCCGTGCCCCCGCGTTCGGGAGACCAACGTTCTAACCGCTAGGCTATCACGTGACTAAAATAGGAGGATTGATTGTGACTAAGAGGGAATTGAGAAAGAGTTCTTTCTTTCTTGTTCTTGGTGGGCAATGCATCGGTGATGCTCCAGGTATAACCTATGTCCATGGCGATGACCACTTACCATCAATCAGGTGTATCGTCAGCTCGTTTGTCAGACATATTTTTTTATGGAAATAGCCGGCAAATGAGCTGATGATCCACCTGATGGTAAGTGGCTATCGTCACCCATGGACATCAGCAACACCAAAGATATCACTGATGCGTTGAAAACCAAGAAAGAGAGAAGAAAAAGAAATAAAGAACTAGCTCTCAAGCCCCCAGCTGGAACACGACGAGTCAATAAATCGACGTCGATGAGAAAATAAATGAACTAAAAGAAAAGTCATGAAATAAGTGCTAAACCAACATCATAATAAACCTTTTCATTATTTTAAGTCTCTGTGAAGTACATATTAATTTTAGGGTGACTAAAAACTTTTGTGGCTAATTCCCTAAAAACATGCTTTCCAGGAAACAATAGCTGCAGAGAAGTTTTACGGCTCGTTATTGGAGAAAGTGGACAATATACTGATGCCCATTGGAGCCTTCGATCCTGGGTGTAAGGAGCGCGCCATTTGCGCCCTCTACCGGGATCCCTTCAAACATGCGCCATACAGCAACCTCGTGTCCAACGAACTGAGCAAGTAGGTTTAATTTAGACTTTAAGACGCTGCATTTAAGGATTAAATTATAGGGAGTCTCTCATTCATAAAATTATATTAACCATGTTTAAATTATTTTTGAAGTATTTACCGTATTTCAATAATTGTGTAAAACTTATTTCAGAGATTAACTCCTTTAAAATCTATTTTCATATTTAAGCCCTCCTGGGTCAATTTAAACTTTCTCCGGCTAAGCGTTGTGCCTTATATTTGCAACTCGTAACACAGAATCAAAATGGCGTAGTTACTGATTTGACAGTCGTAAACTAAATGGCGTTGTTAGTAATTTAACGATTGCAAACTAGATGGCGTTAAACTACAGTCGTGCGTCGGAGCTGACACATAAATTTTTTAATGCCTTGAGCAGGCAAATAAGACGTGTCAGCTGATGGTTCGTGATTACCGTCGCCCATGGAATGGACACTAGGAACACCGGGGCAGGCATTGCATTATAAATATTTACTTTTCATCAATGTAATCAGACAATTGTTTCAAACGTCATGATGTATTGGTCTATAATATTATGAATAATGAATTCGCCATAGATATTTTCTCCCTGAAGATTCATCATAAATTCATTGACATAATAAATTCGAGTATTACTTGATTCTCATTATTTTTGGTGAATAACTTTCTCTTGTGGATGCAGATAGCGGAACTAAATAGATAAAGCAAAGTTAAAGAGGTCAGTCCAAATGTGAAATTTAAATTATAGTAATGTCAAAATAACCAATCTCTCCTGCTTTGTGATCAAAGTTCAACCTTATTTTTATAAAAAATATTTTTGTATTTTTGTACCACTTTGGCGACATGAAGAATATGTACTGTAGTGTTCGGAGGATCAATAATACACACGCTTTACTCTGTAATAGGTGAGGTATGAATATGCAGAGCGCACACCTGCACTCGCTCGCAGCTAGCCACAGACTGTCCGCTATGCATAGACACTACATCCCTTCTTTATTGTATAAAATTCAATTATTTTTATTGGTTTGGTTTACAAACACTTTTTGTAAGTCATGCAAGCTACGCCAATGCTTCAACAAGGCCCTACTGTGAGAAGGGCCCGGGAGAAGAAGCAGCAAGAAACTACCGGGGTGTTTTTGTCCTACTCACAGTTACAGATAGAACTTATTAACTACTTACAATCTATAAAACTCATGTCCAAGCAGTCTTGTCATTAAAATAATCATTCATCATAAGTTGTAATACCCTTTCATAAGAATGCTTTTATTATGAGTTTTAAATACATAGTACCTATAGCATTTCCGTCAATTTTAATTGAATTTTATATTATTATTATTTTATTCCAACATCGATATAGATCTGAAAATAATAAATTCTTTGTTAGCCAACGTTTATTTTCTTTGTTGTATAACACGTGTTTCCCGTTTCTGTACATCGCTTTCACCATCAAATACTCACACCGCTATGTGAGGGCAGGGATAAAGTTTGGTATCAATCTGTTAGCCTGAGTTACTTATTTTTCATTGATATATTTTTCTGTACCCAATTTAGGATCTGTAACTCCCTTTGTACTGTCCACATATTGTTCTCCTCTTTTCTCTAATTGAATTGTAGACATTGAATTGTGTCAACTCCTGTCTCTCACACAATCGTCTAACGGTTTATATATAGAGTGAAAGTTATTTTATTTGAAGTGTTCGGAAGTTACAAAAAAATATCTTACTAGCATAATAAGTCAAATGAAGATCTTCTCGTATTTCACTAAATACAACTCTTATAGATCATAATTGTATTTTTAACTAACGTCAAAATGTAGCCTTGAGAATAGATTAACCCAAGCCATGTACCACATTTGTCTACTTCAAATATTAAAAGTAACAACATAAGTTCTGAAAAAAATCTCGAGTAAATCCCTCTATTGCCACGGCTCTCCCAGCCGATATGCATATCCATTGAGTGAATCATAATTATGTGTTCAATATGCGTCACCCATACACAGTTACACCTCTAACTTCACTACAACTTTCTTTCTTGAGTCCCAGTCTCCATCTCGTATCATTCAGTATCATGATCCTGTTTATAGGTGCTCGACAAATACATGACGCCTCTGAAATGTGAAGCGGCCCAAATCGGCCTTAATAAGTGTTGTGTAAACATCGCGAAATGTGAGAGCACTTAATAAGTGCGCTCAAGCATCGCGCCACATTTAATGTCACTGTGCTTCATAGTCTGTTTCTATCTTTATCAAACTTATGCAAAGTATAGCGAAAAGAACGAGGATGGCAAATAAAAATATTTCAAGTCTATAAGGTAGTTCGAAATTTTCAAACGTAAATCTTGAGAATTTTGATTCATTTAACTAGACATAATGCATGATGTCAATATAATGTCTATAGTTCAAACAACTCGCTCCGCGCATTATGAGAACTCAACTTTAAACAATTTTCGTATCGGATATTATTTTGAGAATGCTTTGTGAGTTAGTACTTCTGCGTGCACGGTCACTCACACTTGCATGTACACTCGGTTTAGTGATGTGGCCACTCCAACGTCTTGATGGAGATCTAGTGCTTCTAGCTTCCTCAATATCAACGTCACTGTAAACTTGATATATCTGTAATACAGAAATATACGACGAGCCGCGGACTGCATTGCTTTTTAGAGAAAAATCTCTAAAGTTACTTCTCTGCACTGTCATTCAACCTTTTTTTAGTATCCGCTTGGCAGAGTCAGGCATAATGAAATCGAAACAATTTGTTAACGTATATTCAATAATTACAATAGGTAACCTTGCCCTTGGTATCCATATTGAATACTGTCGTGGAAAAGTATGGAAACTGATAAAAATAACCTTTTGGTCATTAGCCGTCACTTGACGCTAGTAAAAGTGTTGATGTCGATTTTACACGAATACAGCCTGCGCTCTTTTCTGCAGAACTTCTCTGCGGAAGTCAGTGCCTCGTTGTCTCTTTACTATGGAGACAAAATCTTAATCTTCACATATTTTCCTTTATTTTTCGGCAGCTCAAAAAGATTACCATTTACATTGCAAGTAAAGATATTAGATGAAAATACTACTATCTTCTGAGTCTGCAAGTGCTTATTTCTGTATGGATGAATCGTTATATTATTTCAATAAGAATAATAAAACATCCAATAAATTATTATGGATTATATTATATGGTAATAAAAATGAATATAATTATCACAAAAGTCGAATCTATTACCATGAACTCATTTGTACTAATTTGTCATAATCTGGCTCAAATATGTGAATATATTATAACGTTTTTGATTCCTTACATAATACTTGCATCATTTCTGTACTTGATATTTGTGATTCATTGTAATTGGGGTAGCTTTCTGAAAACCTGCAATTTGTTATTTCATCCCACCATTTCATATCAGTGAAATGTGGCCGGCCGATTATGATAGAATCATCTCCATCAGACATCTCGAATAGGTGTCACATGACTCATATCCAAGAGACATGTTTGGCTTTCAATAATCTTCATAACGGCATAGCTCTAAAACATTAATTTGTAAATATATGCAGCTACCGTGCATGCATGGCTTTTTAACAGTTTAATGTAACAGTAACATGACTGCGTAGCCTTAGAACATTGATTTATAAATATTGGCGGGCATCGTATATGCATGGCTTTTTTCTTATGAAACAGTAACATGATTGCGTAGCCTTAAAACATTGAATTATAAATCTTTACGGGCACCGTGTATGCGTGGCTTTTTGTTTATATAACCGCAACATGGCTGTGTAGCCTCAGAATATTTATCTATTATACAAATATTTCTGAAGTTCTTGTATGCGTGGCTTTTTACTTAAGTAACAGCAACGTGGCTGCATAGCCTTATATTAATTTAATTTATAATATGCGTGAACTTCTAGTATGCATGGCTTTTACTTATGTAACAGTAATATGACTGTATAGCCTTAGAATATTTATTTATTATATAAATATTTCAGAGTCCTTGTATGCGTGGCTTTTTACTTAAGTAACAGCAACGTGGCTGCATAGCCTTAGATTATAATTTAATTTATAAATATGCGTGAACTTTTAGTATGCGTGGCTTTTACTTATGTAATAGTAATATGACTGTGTAGCCTTAGAATATTTATCTATTATATAAATATTTCTGAAGTCCTTGTATGCGTGGCTTTTTACTTAAGTAACAGCAACGTGGCTGCATAGCCTTATATTAATTTAATTTATAATATGCGTGACTTCTAGTATGCATGGCTTTTACTTATGTAACAGTAATATGACTGTATAGCCTTAGAATATTTATTTATTATATAAATATTTCTGAGTCCTTGTATGCGTGGCTTTTTACTTAAGTAACAGCAACGTGGCTGCATAGCCTTAGATTATAATTTAATTTATAAATATGCGTGAACTTCTAGTATGCGTGGCTTTTACTTATGTAATAGTAATATGACTGTGTAGCCTTAGAATATTTATCTATTATATAAATATTTCTGAAGTCCTTGTATGCGTGGCTTTTTACTTAAGTAACAGCAACGTGGCTGCATAGCCTTAGATTAATTTAATTTATAATATGCGTGAACTTCTAGTATGCATGGCTTTTACTTATGTAACAGTGATATGACTGTATAGCCTTAGAATATTTATTTATTATATAAATATTTCTGAGTCCTTGTATGCGTGGCTTTTTACTTAAGTAACAGCAACGTGGCTGCATAGCCTTAGATTATAATTTAATTTATAAATATGCGTGAACTTCTAGTATGCGTGGCTTTAAATTATGTAACAGTAATATGACTGTGTAGCCTTAGAATATTTATCTATTATATAAATATTTCTGAAGTCCTTGTATGCGTGGCTTTTTACTTAAGTAACAGCAACGTGGCTGCATAGCCTTAGATTAATTTAATTTATAATATGCGTGAACTTCTATTATGCATGGCTTTTACTTATGTAACAGTAATATGACTGTATAGCCTTAGAATATTTATCTTTTATATTAATATTTCTGAAGTCCTTTACTTAAGTTTGTTTTGATTTTTAATTGACAGTACATTTTATGGTTATGGTATTATATACCACTTGTACAAACCATACAGAATACATTATAGTATGTATAATCCTCATCACCTCGAATGACTTGCCATAGCAGCAATTCAATATATCGCTTACATAATATGTATAGTTTGGCTTATTCCTTGCAACTCTAAATCAAGTGCCTACTCCGTACCTTAATTAATTATGGTACTTAATTATGGTAAATACCCCATAAGTTGAATACATTTTTAAACAACTTCAAAAAAAAGGAGGAGGTTCTCAATTCGACTGTATCTTTTTTTTATTTTTTTATGTTTGTTACCTCAGAACTCCGGACTGAGTAAACCGATTTTGATGATTCTTTCTTTAATCGAAAGCTGGCACTTGCCGTGTAGTTTCACATAAATTTGAGCAAGATCCGAAAATGGCATCCTTGTCAAAAGCATATAAGTCTTAAATTTGCATTAAGTATGTGCGCGATAAATGGACGAATAACTCAATATCCAACCGATTTTGACGATTCTTTTTTTTTATTGGATGTACTTCATTTTAATTCGGTTTGGTTAATATTTTAGATTATTGCTATTTACTTATTTTTAGCAAACAAAGCGTTTTAATATTTTTGACATTTAGACTCAAGTTTAGTATTCTCCATCTTTCGATTTTAATAGACCTTTAATAGGAAATACACATCACATCGAATAACTTTCGCAAAGACTATATTTCGATATCTTTAATAATTTGGCGGAACATAAAAATATTCCCGTCACTTTACAAGGACTTTGTTTTTCTTCCCAAAACAGCCATCCTTGAGCCATCACGGACATTTTTGAATCAAACATAGTCAAATCGGTTAAGCTACTGAGAAATACTAAGGTTCATTTTTATTTATACCAGCAAGAAGATATGTATATGACAATAATAATATGCCTAATTTGGGCTTTTTTTTTTTAGACAAGGTACAGTAGCATTCTCCTTACGAGCCTTGTTTAAATTTGCGTGCCTTTGCGGCCTTTTTGTACACAGAGTACATTTGCATGCTCCTTACGAGCCGTATAAAAGTTTGCGTGTCCAACCAACGGACCTTGTAACGGGACTAGTGGGATAGACCCAACAACCTGCGTGAACCTTGACGTAGCTATCGATTGACGTAGTTATCAATATATTTCATATTGGCTTTAGCATTAAGATATTAACCAATTGATGCTTCAATATTACTACGTAATAAGGGTTGTAAGGTATAATAAACTTTTTAACCATTATGTTCATATCCTAACACACTGTTCGTAGCTATTTTCCAGGTTCTTCATTAGAATGATTATATAGGCGTGATCTTCAAGTGAACTGTAGTGGCGTGAACATAATAATATTTCTATTGAACAGCCAGCTAATAAGCAAAATTACACCTGAAACTTGCTTAGATAATAATTATCAACATAAAATCTTTGGATTCATTGCAGAACGGTATTTGAATTATGAAAATATTAACCACAGCATTATATTAATACGTGGGGTAGATTGTGAATCGTTTCTTTTCAAGTCATTCCAAGGGTAACGTGAAGTTTCACGCTTTTATTAAATATCGACCAAATACAACAAAACTTAGGATATTGTTATTGTGATTCGATAGCTTTATTTGAAATAAGAAACGAAATAAATTACTCTTCCACATGCTACTATATATAATATTACCGACAGCAATATCGTAACCAGTTGCAATAAATTCATGGTCTATTTGAAATAGTTACTTGATGCATGGCCCTTTGTAACAAGGTGATTTGCGTGGCCTTCGAAATATTTAATTAGTTTTGATGTTTAGACAACCATTTTGTGTACAAATCTGGCAGTGGTACTTTCGTTGCCGAGTTCTTAAAACGTTAATACTTAAATAATTTTTATTTAAGTACACTCAGTTAGGCGTACCCACATGTAAATTATGTGGTTGTAATGTAATTATACACTTTACTTACTTGAATACGTACATAATAGAATATATTCGTAACGAATTTGCCTGCCCAAGCGTATGCAAGCAAGGGCATTAATCCTTCTTTTTTTCCAACAAATTTTTTGTAATTACTTATTATTTTTTACCGTCGTCGCCACTTGTAGTGTTCGGAGGATCAATAATACACACGCTTTACTCTGTAATAGGTGAGGTATGAATATGCAGAGCGCACACCTGCACTCGCTCGCAGCTAGCCACAGACTGTCCGCTATGCATAGACACTACATGTACCAACATAATTTTATTATGTTGGTACATAAAAGATACGCACGAAAAACATAACCCTTGGCAGTCGTGTAAAAATCTGTTGAAAAATAAGATGGTGCAGCCACGAAAAAGCAATTGTGTGGTTTTATGAAACCACGGTAGGTATAAGTGAAACTTTTTTCGTATTGTAGACATTTAACTAAAAAATTTTGGATAAATATTCGATTTAGGGTATTAATGGCGGCGCCATATTGGCCTCGGCTGCTCTGTCGAGCGCCTTTCACTTTACCCCCACTCCGCGGCCGACCGTCACGCGATATGCGACACACAGACCAAAAAGTTTGAGACGATGTAATAAAAGTTTCACTTTAAAAAGGCGGGGTAATTGTTTTCTCTGCGTTTTTATTTAGATTAGTTAAACACAGAAATTTTTATATTTTCAGAGACTCCAGTGAGTTAGTTCCACCAGCCGACAGCAAGATGGCGCTACGCTATTACCGATATGTCCAAGCGGCGAGGGATGGACAAGAACAGAAGGATTGTGTCAGTCTATATCTAAACTGTAACATTGATTATAACAAATAGATTTTTATGCACACAATTCACCACAATTCACAATTCTGTGGTCTAGGCAACGCGACGCTAGCGCACACAACTGGTTGAGTTTTGCCAGTTGAGATCATTAGGCAAAAACGGAGATATTGCAGTATTATGCCCTGTAGCCTCGTTGGTAGCGATCCTGCCTGCGAAACGAGGGGCACCGGGTTCGATTCCCGGCCGGGGCAAATGCTTATGTGACAGATAAATATTTGTACGCGGGTCATGGGTGTTTGTTATGTGTTATACATAATTGTGCCACCCGCGACACAGGTAAAAATCTACTGCGGTGTGTAAGCATTTATTTATACGAGTAATATCTGTTTATTCGTAAAGAGTATAGAATTATACTGTGAAAAAAGTATTAAGGTAGAATACTAAAATTACTATGATGATTACTATCTAATCTACATCTAACTTCATTCATTATGGAGTATACTTTACTATTGCCATAGTAAAATGAGTAGTAAAATGCGCCGATTTTCGCACGTATCGTAATTAAAAATCGTTATCGTAAAAAAAAAATATTTTGTCAAAAGTTATAAAACCACAGTATACATGTCGTTATCTGTAGTTTTTCAGACAAATGTGAATACGTGTCATGTAATTTTTTTATAAATCGGGGCAAATTATGACAGATCAGACGAATACAAATACTATTTTCATAACATATTGTGCCCCACCCTATATTACAGATAAGAATGTTGCCCTGTCTGATTTTTATAAGTTTATTAAAATTTTACATGTCTTCATATTTTGTCCAACGAACTATATAATGTATGGTTGAAAGAACTTACCTGTAAGTGAATTTCAACCGGGATTATACGAGATGTTGCATCCGAAGAGATTTAAATACCATGTAGTAGTTATGTATAAAACAAATATTTATCTGTCATAAACAAATCCATCTTTGGAATAAAAACTGAGATCGGTTCACTATGGACTACTTAAGAAACGATCAATATATCAAATTTAGAATAACAGCGTTTGCATTTATTATGGCGGGTAGTTCTACAAATATTTGTTGTAGCAGCAGCCTTGTCAAAATGTAGGGTAGTAGCAAGAATTTTATTTATTTATTACATTGTTAGATTTATTAATTTATTATTAATTGTAAGGAACAAGTAATTGACCTTCATTGATTATGTTGTAAATAAATTGTATGCTGTTCAATTTCAAACAGGCAAAATCTGGTACTGCCATTGAACTATAATTACTAGCGTATAGAACTGACATCGTAAACCTGATGTTTTTGCAATGAATTGTAGACAATTGGCAACTATTTTCAGTGGATTCAGTCAGTTTTGAAAAGAGAAAGGGGGCTCTATTTTGAAAATATAACCTCCAAACGAGACAGATTTTGTTCACGATGTCTGTTCCGGTACGTAAGTAAATTATATTACTTCCATGGGTACCACTTATAAAATGTGGTTATATCTTTGATAACTCATTACATCATGGCATTAATTCATTGAAAGTCAATTATTTAGATCGAATAAAACTAATAAGTATAAATAGGCCATTCAGTCACTAGGACATTAATTTAGTACAATTTAGTAACATTATAAGCTGATACCCAAGATGATACACGTTTTTATATGTAATTGAATTAATGGGTAGTAGGTCTTTTGATCTGAATTTTTGGGTTTGTTTATAAATTAACTTATCCTGTAAAATGTAACTAATATGTTTAATTTGTTATGTTAAATAAATTATTATGTTTTAAAACGTGATGTTTCTTCTTTCTAGTTTTTAAAATTTAGGATGAATATTTACGCTATCTGGCAAAAAAATTGCAGATGTCATGTTGTGATCATAAAGAAATTTATATTTGATAAATCTATACTTCTATACTTTCTTAGTATTATAAAGAGGAAAAATTTGATTGTTTGCATTAAATAGGCTCCGAAACCACTGAACCGATTTGAAAAATTCTTTCACTGTTGACAAGCCACACTATCGCCGGCTGACATAGGCTATATTATACTATCAAAAAAATTAGGGATCCTTAATAAAACTCCAATAATAAACCCAAGGTGTAAAAAAATAAGAAAACCGATGCAAAGCGAGGGCCATTACTCGTTATAATATGACAGCGTGACAGTAACTCTGTCATCGTTGAAGTAAGATTGTAAGAGTGAAACGTCACTGTCACTCTAGCTGAACGTCAAACGAGCAGTCATCTTGTGGCAACCATCAACTGGACACCGCGGGAGAACCGAGGAAAGCTATTAACTTGCCAGCGACGAACGGACATTCTGGATACAGCCTTCGAGCTGAGCAGACGCCTAGACAAGAACGTTGTTACTTTTAAGATGGAACGCGACGTGTGAATTGTATTGTGATATCAGATTGACGAGTAACAGGATCAGACGATTATGCGAGGCATTGGGGTGGCTGTAAGGGGTGATGGGAGGCCACTGGGCCGTCGTGCCCTATTATTTGTTGGCTGTTACTCGGATAATTGGAGACAATCAGTTCTAATGGCGTGTTTAATTATAACCAGTGTAAAACCTGTGTTAAATGAGTTTCTGACTAAAGTGATGTAAACGCCCACTGTTGTTATTATTTCCCGAACCACCCACCAACCAGGCATAATTTCCGTTATCGGAAGTGGAATGGACCCACATGATGAGAAAATTTCGCCCACATATGTCGGAAAATAAATGAAGAATGACGGTGGTTCGGATGATATTGAAATGAATTGGTTGCAATGAGAAACGTAACGACAGTAAACGCGAGTAAATGAGCACCGTGGAATTTTACAAAGAAAATATGTGAACCTACCCTCAGATATTCGCCTCACCCAAGATGTCGATATTCAGTCGAGAAGCAATTATGATGGAAGTGAATAGTGGAACAGAGTATGTTACTACGAGTATTTGAACACAGAACACGAGGACGTGTTCATTTTGTCAAAGATGGCCGAGGGAGTAATAGCATCCAAGAAACCAAACTATATCAACAAACCAAAGAAACCAAAAAAAAAAAAAATTTCATAAGACGTGTCTTTGAGGAAAAAGTACTATCTTTTCATTCGGATTGCAAGAATCCGCATTTCAGGTTTTTCAGATATGATGTTACAAACGGTGGACGGCAAGCATGTAAAATAAGGATTCTAAATTTCGAATAGTACAAAGGATCGGAAAAATGTCATTAAGGTTTGAGGTTATAAGACAGCGATTTGGTATGGCATATTTTTTCATTATTCTTAACAAGATTGGATAATTCGATAGTGTTTTTGTGTAGTAGGTATACACTGGAAGTCAAGCAGTGTAAATGGTGCCGTCGTCTTGAACTGTCAAAACACCTGACAGAATTTTCAGAGTTAAGATTTTGTAAATTTTATTTTGTGTAAGAATGTTATGCTTCGAAATCCTGGAACATGCAAGGTTTTCCTTAAAATAAGATTGATTAGAAAGAACTGGTTAGAATGGTAGTTTACGTAAACTACAAATCGTTTCGTCGTATTTATGCTTGATTCAACGAAGTATTTTAAAGTCATTGTACAATATCTTTCAACGTAATTATGATTAACAAAGTTATTCAAAGTCAGTGCAAGTATATTGTTTTGTGACACCAGAAGCGTTCTGTAAATGAGATCAAGAATATTCAATTTTCAAACATCTTGATATCGTGTACCCTCATTTCAGAAAAATAACAATTAGACATTTCGTGTTTTTGTCTTTTGTTTTTTGTGTGTTTCAGATAAACTAAGTGATGATGACAGTTGTATGGACATGTAACCTGTGAACATCTAAACGGTGACGAGAAGTTGCAGCAATGCGAGATAACGAAGACTGACGTCAACTACCTGCATTTAATTTTGTTGATACTGACGGGAGCGTATCGCGGCTCCTTGTACCGTGGCTTACGATAAACATCATCGGTCATTGGATGGCGACATGATATAACAGGTGATCTGTATTGATTCTTTTGTGGCTCATTTTGATAACTGCTCACTGACAGTAATTATTCCTTGTCGAGTTTGTGCTGATATTACGTGATGTCAACATATGACATTTGATGGTTACTTGAGTTTGTGTAATTGACGATTTCTGGTAACGAAGGCGTGAGCGATGAGAATGTGGTGAGCGAATTGAGTGCCATGAAGCCTTTTTGTTGTAAAGACAGGTCGTGTTATTAGATTGTAGTTCTTGGTAATTATCCCGTTCTGGCTGCTACATGTGTTTTCAATATGAAGCCTTGGGGCTTGAGGTCAGGGAGGCCGAGTGGGAAACTTTTACTTTGCGAAGGTTTGTCTTTTCCAGATGGTCGAGAGGACGGTGTTGTCCGGTCCATGCCCTCACGGGATGGTCGCAAGGACGCATTTGTCCGGTCCAGAGAAAGAAGTAGAGAGCCTGGTCGAGAGAACGGTGTTGTCCGGTCCATGCCCTCACAGGATGGTCGCAGGGACGCATTTGTCTGGTCCAGAGGAAGAAGTAGAGAGCCTGGTCGAGAGGACGGTGTTGTCCGGTCCATGCCCTCACAGGATGGTCGCAGGGACGCATTTGTCCGGTCCAGAGGAAGAAGTAGAGAGCCTGGTCGAGAGGACGGTGTTGTCCGGTCCATGCCCTCACAGGATGGTCGCAGGGACGCATTTGTCCGGTCCAGAGGAAGAAGTGGAGAGCCTGGTCGAGAGGACGGTGTTGTCCGGTCCATGCCCTCACGGGATGGTCGAAGGGACGCATTTGTCCGGTCCAGAGAAAGGAGTGCAGAGCCTGGTCGTAGGGACGGTGTTTTCCTTTCCATGCCCTCACGGGATGGTCAAGGGGACGCATTTGTCCGGTCCAGAATGAGGAGCTTGGTTGTGGGGCTGATGTTGTCCGGTCCATGCCCTAACGGGCTGGTCGAAAGGACGCATTTCTTCGTAAAGTACGAATAAAATGAGTTGAAGTAAAATGAAATGAAATGAAGTGAAATGAAATGAAACTAAACGAAATGAAATGAAATTATAATGCGCCCGAGGACGGGCGATTGTCAGTATGGCCGTGACAGCGTGACAGTAACTCTGTCATCGTTGAAGTAAGATTGTAAGAGTGAAACGTCACTGTCACTCTAGCTGAACGTCAAACGAGCAGTCATCTTGTGGCAACCATCAACTGGACACCGCGGGAGAACCGAGGAAAGCTATTAACTTGCCAGCGACGAACGGACATTCTGGATACAGCCTTCGAGCTGAGCAGACGCCTAGACAAGAACGTTGTTACTTTTAAGATGGAACGCGACGTGTGAATTGTATTGTGATATCAGATTGACGAGTAACAGGATCAGACGATTATGCGAGGCATTGGGGTGGCTGTAAGGGGTGATGGGAGGCCACTGGGCCGTCGTGCCCTATTATTTGTTGGCTGTTACTCGGATAATTGGAGACAATCAGTTCTAATGGCGTGTTTAATTATAACCAGTGTAAAACCTGTGTTAAATGAGTTTCTGACTAAAGTGATGTAAACGCCCACTGTTGTTATTATTTCCCGAACCACCCACCAACCAGGCATAATTTCCGTTAAATATAAAAATCTTGCGGCACTGGGATTTTATTCGTACCTCGATCTTTATGATCTTTATGATTATCTTTACGGGATAATAAGTATCCTTTATGTTATACCTATCAGTTCATGGTCTAAGTACATGTGTGCAAAATTTCATGTAAATTCTTTCAGTAGTTTTGCGTGGAAGGGTAGATATCATACATCCATAATATCCTCACAAATTTCACCTTTTTATGGAGGAAGTAGTATTTATTTTAAGTGTCAATAAAATTTCTAATATATTCTGTGGCGTTTAGATATTATTTAAGTCGCTAAACTAAGGATTCTACAGTGCTACAAGGATCTTTTGGCGCGTGGATGACATTGACAGGGGGGCGCCCTCGTAGAAGTACACCCTGCGTTCCACTTGACGTTCACAATGATCACGCTCACGACCGCGGTTTTTATAATTATTTATCAATTTAATTATAGTAGCAAAAATGTATACATTAAAATTATTTACATAATTGAACATAATTATATCAATAATAAATAAATAATATCTGGTAGCATTGCATTTCGACCACTTCGACCCACCCGGAAATTAAATGACGTCATCTATGACGTATTCGCCGCGACCATGAAGACCGTGGTCGTCAACTGGAACACGGCCACAGTGACGGGTGCACTGAATGAGATGTCAAAAAGTGACACTTAGCAAGATGGCGGCAGTAGTTCCGATTTTCGCCACGCGCCAAAAGATCCTTGTAGCACTGTATTTAAATGATAACACTCAGTTTACAAGTTAACATGCAGAGACGATCCCCGCCTTCCAGTGACATACGTCTCGCTTGACAGCCAGTGTCACCGAGAGACGTCACTCACTGTCAATACGTCACATATTCTATGATTCTCTGATACACACGGTATGCTTACAACATTTAAAATATCTTATAATAATTAATAATCCTGCGCACACTTCAGTAATTAAATGGAATATGATTATACGCCGCCTCTGATCCCCAATGGTAAGACCAGTCTATATATCCAGTAACAAGCCTGGGGCTACCCCCTTTCGTGTCTTCGAATCTCGGATCAAGATGCGCATATGGCAATCTACCATTGTATGCAGAGTACAGAAAGTCTAAAACGGGATGAGTGTCCAAAGGATGAAAGTAGTGGACCAGCGAGTCCGAGCGAAGTCTCATGGAGAACTCGTTGAGGGCAATGAGGCCATCGTACCGCCAACTGGTCCCTTCGAAGCAGCGATGGAGAGCAGCACCTGGTTCTATGCCAAACTTCGCCCATTCACCTGGGACACAGTGATACCAACCCCACTCTGTCTGCAAACGTAAATTACAAGTTTAAAATTAATTGCAATTCCATCCATCCATCCATCCATCCATCCATCAGCCCTTGTAGGTCCACTGCTGGACATAGGCCTCCCCTAACTTGCGCCACTCTGACCGGTCCTGAGCCTTCTGCATCCAGTGGATGCCCGCTGTCTTTTTTTTCATTTATTTGGATCAACAAACGGTTAACAATAGTCTCTTAAATATAAAAGTGACACAAAAGTACTTATATTGCTACCAACACCGTTGACCACCGATTATTTAAAAGTTGAGTAGTGGAATAGTTACATCTAGTATTTATAAGGAATAAGTTGATTTGTTATTATATAATATCTAGAATAGTGAGCCAAAAATAGTATTTAAGATCTTACATTTCAGTCATCTTAACCTATTAAGAGTGTTATAATCTCTTTTTTAAATTTATTACTGTTATTCTTTGTCTTGTGTTATGTCTTCTTCAGGTCGTCAGTCCACCTGGTCGGGGGGCGTCCTTTACTCCGATTTCCGAGACGTGGGCGCCATTCGACGACCTTTCTTCCCCAACGGTTATCGGTCCTTCGCACTATGTGGCCAGCCACTTCAGCCGGCTAATTCTTTGAGCTATGTCGGTTACCCTTGTTCGTTTACGGATTTCCTCATTTCTGATTCGATCACGTAGAGAAATACCAAGCATAGCCCTCTCCATAGCCCGCTGCGCTACTCTGAGCTTGTGGATTAGGCCAATAGTAAAGCACCACGTCTCGGATCCATATGTCATCACTGGCAACACACACTGCTCGAACACCTTCGACTTCAGGCACGGACGACAACATATGACGCAGTTTCCCGAACGCAGCCCATCCGAGTTGGATTCTACGAGTGACTTCTTTCTCGAAGTTGGACTTACCCATCTGGATCACTTGTCCAAGGTAATTGTATTCGTCTACAACTTCGAGAGCAGCGCCGTCATCAACAACCAGTACGGGTGTAACATGGACATTCGACATGATTTTCATGTTTCTAACATAAAAAACTAAGAGATCTAAACTGATTTTCATCCCCTTATATAATTCCTTAAGGGATGAATTGCCAAAAACCCATCAGACAGAACGTTTAATCTTTACCATGAGCTAATATACAATTTTTCATTTTTTAAACTTAAAAACTGACAAATTTTCCATACTAAATTGCATCCCCTTAATTAACTCTTTAGGGGATAATTTAAGTGAGAACACATGACAAGTACCACCTTTCGATTAAAAAAAGAACCATCTAAATTAGTTTATCCCGTTGAAATTTCTAAGGTAACAAACATAAAAAATTACTTTGCAAGTCCGTTATGTCACGTAAAACTCGCACAAAGCACACGGAAAGAATAAAACCTACATAGCCAACTTTAAAATCCTTAGCTCACCTTTGGACATGGATTAATGGTGTCCCTAGTTCGTACCGCATACTTAAACCATGGCATAGGTTTCTTCTTCCAAGCCATTATAAACTGAAAACCCACTATGAAGAGCAGTTCTCCATGAGGAGTCGAGGGTGCATAAGACCAGCTGTAAACAGAAAATAAAAGGTTTATGAGATAATTTTATTCTAGCCGCTCTACCTCCTTTTTAGTAGATTCTATGTGTGACGGTGTCTATCTCTCTTAACGCAAACTTCTCTCTGATTTTCTTATTAGATCAATGTACTAAATAACCATAAAACATACTTACATGTGAGAGCTGCCTCTATTGCAAATACACGTTTTACTCCATGACCAGAAACTTCCATAAAATCTATACGTCGCTGTCCACACCGCAAGATCAAAATATCCTTGTAGAGGATGGGATACGTTGCGGTTTTCTTTCCGCAAGTACTGAAAACGTTGATAAGTAAATTGTAATTAAAAACAATATTGCCGTGTTGACCCCAATCACACGCCGGATAGATGTCGTAAGAGGCGACTAAATCCAGACCTTGGATGGTAGGGCCCTTTGAGGAATTATATGTATTGGTAATAATGATTTTAATCATTCATTAATACCATTATTATTTCTTCATGGCGTTAGGTTAGATAGCTACCACCCTCTTGCTTGAATGAGCCGCCAAACGACTCGTCGTGTTCCAGCTGGGGGCTGGAGAACCAGTTCTTTCCTTCTTTTTCTTCTCTTTTTCTTGGCCAGCAATGATGATTCCTTTGGTGCTGCTGATGTTCATGGGCGATGATAGCCACTTACATCAGGTGGATCGTTGAAAAAAAAGAAACTACAATATTTAATCAAATTTCTATTGGTGCATTTTTAAATTTACACTTATAACTTATAACCAAGCTTCTGCTTGTGTGGCTTAATAACTACGACACTCTGGTCTGCTGGCATGGGATTGGGCTCAGATTCCAGATGAATTTGAAAACAAATCCCAAATTGTGTATTGCTAAAGCTATTTTCACGATTTTTTCACATTAATGTTTCTTTTTACCTATATTTTATATCAATCAAACAACAAAATTGGTAAATTTATTTCTTAACAAATTTTTTCTGATAAATCTCTTTAACTTTTAAGAAATATGGTTTCCAAAAAAACGTGGTAAGGTGGTCGAAATTTTCATTTACATTTTTTTGTCAAATCTCATCTATCATTCTGTCAAAAGTTTCGATTGCTTAGATCAACACTTACTTTGGGATGGTAATGAATTCTCGCGGGGGTCATATACATTGAGCTGTTCCAAACATTCGCGTTGTTATCATACCATGCTCCGAGGATATTAGTTAAGTTGGTGTTCCTACGATTTTCAACGCCGATTACCAATTCTGTAGATGTTGCAGTTGTCAGGATATGTCTGGTCGTAATCACAGCGCACCCGGCAAGTGGTGTAAGGCGCATAAAAACCGTTGTACAGTAGCACCCCATTAGATTAGGGTTTTCCTATAATTAATTTTAAAAATGTACTTTTTCGGCAAAAAAGGAGCAGTCGAGCCATCTGATGGTAAGAGGTCATCGTTGCCTGTGAACCTCTAACCACCAAAGACATCCGTAACACAAGGACACAACAGACTCAGATCTGCCAAGAAATGTACGGGCGACCGGCTTAATAACTTCGCACCAGGTTACAAAACTGACCCTTGTAGGAGCGTAGAAGCATAGCAGTGATAGCTTAGTGGTTTGAATATTGGTCTCCCGAACGCAGGAGGGTCTAAAATCGAAACCTGGCACGCACCTCTAATTTAAAAAAAAAATCGTATTAGAAGTTAACTTGCTTCCGTAAAGCATCGTGGAAAAACCTGCATACAGTTTTCCATAATATTCTCAAAGGTGTGTGAAATCTACGGATTCGCAGTTGGTATACTTTGACCCTCATAGCTACAAAGGAAATCAGCGAACTCCATGACGAGAGATCGTCGGTTTTAGCAGCATTCAAAAGCCAAAAGTTGAAAATACTAAGATGACGCTGATGAAAAATTACCTTTTGGGTGTAATCGCCCCATCGAAACTGTTGGATATAGTGTGGGGACATTCTATAAGGTCTGTTCTCTTCTTTGTAGAATTTAAAGTTATGTGCATAGAACGGTGGTTCTTCTTCTCTATAATCTGGAGTTAAAGATAAGCCGGGAATTTGGTAATCGGTTCCTTCTACGTACGGTGACAGATGTTGTCTGTAATAGAATGGGTCGTGTTCTAACTCCACCTGCGGCGTTCCGGCTATTGATAGTCTGATGCCTAGGGAAATTATAACTGTTACCAGGATCCTGAAAAGTTATATTTAAGTACAGGCTTTCATTTAACGTGGTTTATTCGTTAGTTTGTTAATAGAGAATGATTGAATTTCCGTCATAGCAATTATTATTATACTTTATATTCTATGTAATGAGTATGAAGCGCTCATAGCCCGGCGGCTTGCGTCGATCCTAAGTGATCGACAAAGTTAAGCAACAGCGGGAGCGGTCGGTAGTTGGATGGGTGACCGCTAGTGGCAAAAAATTCTTGAGCGTTTCCGTGCTTCGGAAGGCACGTAAAGCCGTCGGTCCCAGTTGTTATCATGATAACAGTCTTCAAGCCATGTTGGAGGCCCTTGGGCGGTTTGAAAAACTTCCGACACTCGGGTTGGCCACTAACCTCTTCACCAATCCGCATTGGAGCAGCGTGGTGGAGTATGCTCTAGGCCTCCTCAAGAGGAGAGACCCGTGCCCAGTAGTGGGCCATTAATGAGTTGAAACCAATGAGTATTTACTAAAGGAGGGTACAATATTTAAGTCTGAGGTACCTAACGAAGAACACTAATGGAGGCCTTACACGATCATGTGACTTGATCAAGCGTCAAGCGGACTTGACGCAGCATCCAGTATACATCCAGTATACAGTTGTATGGCCACGGTAGGCTATCTGGCCATATATACATAGTTATCTCATGCACACTGGATGCCGCGTCAAGTCAAAGTGTAGACTTGACAAGTAGGTACACTTGATCGTATATGGCATCCATTAGGAACAAGCCAAACTCAGATACATAATATATTAAAACTGACGGTGGAGTAGGTAGGTGTGAAATACTAAAGGTCCAGCTAAACTGATAGAGATAGAGATATTGGAAAGCTGTCCTAGCAAAAGTTATTCTTTGTTGTGATAGGAAATTAGTATAATACTACAAATTACTAAACTATTATAGATACACATATAATAAAATAAGGTATGTATTATGTAGCAGGTACATTTAGAAGCCAAAGAAGTTAGCCAATCGATATTTATAGAACATAATAATACCTGATAACGTAAAAGTAATATACTTAGGTAATAATAATATTAAATTTTAACAGGACAATGCGTCTATCGGGTCACTTAGTAGTATTTAGTTTCAAAAAATGTTTATTTTGCTTTCAAAAAGAACTTGTTTCGTAATATTTTCAAATATTCAAGATGGTTTTTCACTTATTTTTAAACCCCGAAGAAAAAGAGTGGATCTGTATGTAAGTCTGCGGCATTGTAGCTCCCTAAAGGACGAGCCAATTTGGATCAGGTTTTTTTTGTTTGAAAAGTGAAATGAGCCAATCTCAAAAAAAGGAAGTAATAAAAATACTTTTTTAATAAGTGATTTCCATAGTTAGCTCAGTACGAAGAGAAATACTATACTATATAAAGTTTTATTTTATATATAAATAACTGACAAATGAGTAGACGAGCCCACTAAATCTTAAGTTTGCAGACGCACGACCACTTAAGACGCAATTTGCCTCGTCATTCGTTATGCTTCCTGCGACGGAGTGGAATACCTTTCTTGTGTAGGCGTTCCCACCCGTTAACTTCCATTAACTTATAATTAGGAAAAAAGTTATCAGCACCGCTAACAAAAAGGTAAAATGAAGGGAAACACTTTTGTATCATAAGTAAGGTATACATATATATAATATATTGTATATGTATGAGTATAGTTATTGGTATATGTACAAACAAATTTCACCTTGATCGCTTTTTTAAAAGCTGAGAATTAATGAAAGGAATTTCAACAGATAGGTAGGTATAAAAAAATGGAATTACCATGTCACCTTCATTATCCAAATATTTCTTGCTACACACTGACAAAGGAACTGGGCTGAGATGTTATTCAGCTTCTATTTAAGGAGGTAAATTTTGTAGTGGGTTGCCATACTCACCAATCTCACCATGCTCATTTTTATTTACCTAATATGTCTTAACATTCAATATCAGACCATGAAAGATATTTGAGAATAAAATTATTGGCGGTAGAGGGTATTATTAAAAATCTCGTATGTATGCGAATGGGCCACAGACTCACGCAGCCCTACAAGAAAAGATCAATTGAGAAATAAGAAACATTTCGCTGCAAGTGTTGCGAATCGTAATAAATAGAAAGAAAAGTTATGAAAGAGCAATAAAAAAGTGTAAAATATGTATCAATTCCGTAGGTTCGCAGCTGTTCCAGATAATGATCTATCTGCATGCAAAATTTTATGAATATCTGTTAAGTAGTTTTTATGTGAAAGACTAACAAACATCCACACAAACTTTCACATTCAAATTCAAAGTCAAAGTGAAAATATTTTACTATATGAATAAAAAATGCAAATGCAATGCAATACAAATGCAATATTTTTTTTACTTATGATTATAATAATCCATACCCTACCATAATATCATATCTCCATCGCAAAAATTCTACCCAAAGGTTGTCTGGTAGAGATCGCTGTGTAGCGATAAGACCGCCTTTTGTGTTTTATACTTTTAAATTATTTTTCTTTGTTACCTAGTGTGTGCACAATAAAGAGTATTTGTTTGTTTGTTTGTTTGTAATTATTAGTAAGATTTAATAACCCTGTAAATTGGGTAGTAAACCAAAAAAAGCATGGCAACACTTTACACACATGTTTACTGAGATGGGAACAGGAGTTCGTTCCATCCAAGATTGTTGCTTGTTTACTGAATAAACCAAATTGCTAGGATTTTTCATCGACACCCGTATTGTTCAATTCAACTGTAATGTTTTGGAAAGACTGAAAGCATAGCATAGTGTTACGGAGTAATCTAGATACGCGGTAGCGTGTCAAGCCAAGCTCAAGCTAACAGAACTGGCGAGCTATTTGGAGCCACTTTTGACCCCCATAAAACTCAAAAACTGTTCCACGTAAACCTGTCAAATTTGGCTTATTTATTGAGATTTGCGAAGTTATTATGTGCTCCAAATTTCATTAATACACCTCGAACATGTTAATGTACATGTCAGTACATGTTCTTGTGACTTAAAAACTTTAGGTTTTTTGACGTGACAACGTCTATTAAAACGATGAACGCCGGGTGCATGCACGAAAAAGCATAACTCACTGTCACGTTCCGCGAGCGAGAGCGCGGAACAAGCGATAGAGAGGCACGATCGGCTACGATCGGCCGAAGCGCTTGGTTCGTGCCGCATGTATTCATCAATGTTTCTTCATATAGACGTCATAACGTTGTCACGTAAAACTATCTTGTCCGTAAACCGACTTTACAGACAACCAATTTTTTTACACAGGCACCCATTTAGATCTCAATTCTTTTTTTAACTTGGCTCTCATTTCACATTTATGTTTTGATGAGATTTTATATCTCAATCCAACAGAGAGTAGTAAATGATCAGATCAGGTGGAGTGAGATGAGATAAAGTAAGATGAGGTGAGTCGTGATGTGAGGTGAGAAAGAGAAGTGTGGTATGATAGTTGAGGTGAGTTGGAGGGAGTCTTACAAGATGTTACTGGCTGACGAGCAGACCTTCGAAAATTGACAGATGATCAACTCGCAGCTACGTAGGGTGTAACTTAGATTACCTTGATAGGACGCAGATCTGATATTTATACAATGTCACGTGACTTCTGGTACCTATCCGAAGCTTACCTCCAAATGTATATTTAAATTTCTTGGTCAAGCCTCTAAGTCTAGAGTCTAGGCTGTAATCTAGTTGTTAAATGTATAATACGGCATTACTTCATTAGAGGGCTTAGCAGAAATTCATCATATTTTATACTTGCTCCAGATAAGGTCATTTTTTATGGAAATAGCCTACGAATGAGCGGATAATCCTCGTACTGGTAAGGCTATCATCCCCAATAGACGAATCAGCGAAACCTAAAGGCATCTGATGCGTTTCCGAGCCAGAAAGAGAGAAGAAAAGAAAGAACTGACTTTCAGGGCTCCAGCTAGAACACGACGAGTTGTTTGGCGGCAGAGTCAAGCAAGTGGGTGATGGCAATCAAGGCGGACCCCATGGAGAAATAATAATAACAATAATGGTATTAGCGAATTATGTAAATCTATACTATTATCCCTCCTAGGACCCTAACGCCAGTGGGCCGGATTTAGTCGCCTCTTAGGACATTCATCCAGCGTGGGATTGGGGTAGGTATTCTAAAATGCCCCAATATTGTTAGAGGTTAGGAGTGGAGCGATTCAAGATTTGATCAAGACTGTATTGTATTACAATCATGGTATAAATCTTGGAACCACCCAAGCATTGCATTGTTGTTCTTAGATAAGCTGGTATGCTAATATTTTCAAATGGGTCGGCGATTCAACTACGAAATTAGTTTCTGACCACCTATAGTTTCATTATTTTTCATAGCAATTTGACTAAATTTTTGCTTTATCATGATGATGAGACTGAATGGCTATACGCATTGCTGGATATGAGCCTCCCCTAACGATAATTCTATATCATACCTATAAGTTAATGCTTGACTAATATCATAAATGTGAAAGTTGAAACATCCATATGTTTCTTACTCTTTCACGTACCACTGAACGGATTTTCATGAAAAGCATTATGTACGTAGTATTCAATGATCTTACAGGGTACTTCCTTAAGTACCCTTGTACTTAAGGGGGCGGGGGGGGGGGGGGGGCTTTGAAGTATGAAGGTTTTTGCTGTGGTTCTTTTATACCTACTGTAATCCCTAACGTGCATTGTCTTTTAGTGCTTTTGCACTGAGAAACTGTTTTTGAAAATTCATCCCTTAAGAGGCTTAAAAGGTGAGTGAAAGTTAAAAAAAATGATGTGCATAAGTGTATCAGTGATACCTATGTGAATAAATTATTGTTGAATTTTTTTGAATTTGAATTTATGAATGTTAAAATAAATTCATCGTATTTATGTAAAACTCAAACAATTAATTTTAAAATAATTCAAAGGGATA
>CAWVQL010000334.1:0-34393 GCA_963932265.1 Thymelicus lineola | reverse complement strand
GAACTGGAAACCGGTGACCTTTGAGCGTCTCGCTTGAACCGAACATTGCTTATTTGCGGAAATTAACCGTCGAAGTGCTGGGGGATGAAGATTTAAAAATTAATGTTTGACGAGATGAATTCTCATGTTATGACGAAGAAATTTCTATACTCACTAAGCAGGCGATATAATGTTTTTTTTACTCAATAAATAACAAAACCACCTGATGGTAAGCGGCATTGAAATCATCGATAGTAAAGCGAATTAGCTTAGTAAAAAACCTATCATCTGAAAATTTTCTTTTAAGAACAGTCAGTTCTTAATTATATCTATACATATTAGGGACAGGTTTCTCAATGTCTTAAGCGATAGCCGAACACGAGATGAAAAGATGGAACAATTTCACGGGTATAAATTTTCAAGTTATTGAAACACACAAAATCAAAATTACAGTGTTATTATAGTATAATTTCATATCAGCATTAAACGATCCATAAGTTTTAGAAACTGACCAAGACTTTTTTATAAAATCTCTTTCTCGAACATCGACTAGAACGAAACATCTAGCCCAAACGTGACCTTTGGGCGGCTGATGTCGGTCGCTGCATTATTAATGGGGTTGCGTTAACCACGTAATCCCTACTCGGGTGCGGGGATACGGTCCCAGCACTCCGCTTATGATTATTTCCGCACCTCGTCTGTTTTGTCTTTTTAGCGTCCCTCATCGGGTACCTACGTCCGACTCTGTTATGTGCTTCAAAATATGGGCCACTCGTCTCTTGAGTTTTGACTCTTGACTACTGTTTGATAAGATTCGTATGTCTGTCGCATGAGTTGCATTCTGACTTTCTTGTGTTGTGAGTATTAATATTAACAGATAAAAATATAAAAAAATGCTCTACATGAAGAGCTCCCTAAAAGTTTGTAATCTTACGTCGCTACTATCATGATTAGTATATTCGCTCATGTTTTTCAAAATTTTATCGAATCACTCCATACTAAGTGATGTTAAATAAATGACTAATCGTTTGAACCTATGAAGTAATTATGAGCCGTAGTGGTGGTTTCTCGGTACTGTTATATTGTAATCGTTGTTCTAATATTGTGTTATTTTTTTACAGGTAAGCATATGAGACAACATACCTATTGGTACATTTTTATGTAAGTTTTACCACCTAATTTAGCATTGACTTAATAACATCTATTACGTTGCAATTAATTCTTACGAATGTACAAGTTCGTAAATATAATACACTCTTAGACGCAGCCAGGGAATCGTATCCGGGAATCGTAACATAGATATATGTATATTATTAGAATGATAAATAGGTAGGACTTCAGAAGGTTTTCAACATGGTCGGCCGGGCGAAGAATGGCCAGTTGACAAGTTGAGTGATATTCTTGACAAGTGACATGACGTTGTCATGTTTTCTCCATTGCAGCAAATTATAGATTACATTTAAACATATCCTTGCTTCTATTGTATGTTACTGATGTTGAAAGAAAATATAATAATATATTTAAAAATCAATCAAAATTTACTGATACAAGGTATGCGATAAATAATTTTCACAATATGTAACAAGGATTCGACAATTGGCGCCATTTGTGAGTCATTGTCGTACCTAATCACAGTTGGTAATATCACAGTACACATATATACAGTAACGTGACTCGGCCCGATTCTCGAAAAACTTGCCTACGCGTCGCCGCGCGCTAGGGCTGTCCGCCGACAGTATTTTAATTTTATAAAACGACTTGAGTTTCTTTGTAGTTTTGTATTTATAAATGTTATATTTTCTATTTTAATAAATGCAATTCATTGTGAATAAAAAGGAAGTGTTCCATAAAAATCTATGTTGTGTTTTTATTAGTACTGTGAAGGTTCGTAAGCCTTCAGTATTGTATTAGAGACAGAGACTCTTAGGGTATGGTAAGTTCTTCTTGCAGGTTAAGGTAAATAAAAAAGGTACAACTGTCCGATTCTATAAACTTTATACTTACCTATTGCTAAATTAATTTATAACATTGAAATCAAAGTTACAGTAGCAAGTAGCAATAACGTTTTAATGACAAATTAGACGCAAATATTCAAATTACAATTATTACAAATTACAATATTAGGTACAATTATTTCCAGACGAGATTCATAGATTCATCATTATATTCTTTATCACGTCATTCATATTATATTCGTCTATACTATAGCGAACCCTATAAAAGATAGCCGCACACGACCATACAGCTCAACCAGAGTAGAAAAACTAAAAAAATTGTTATTTGTACCGACCGGACCGTGGTACAAGCTCCGCTCGTTCGCCTGTCGGCAATCGCCACGCAGCGGCCGCTGTTGCCCACGTATCGCACGCGTATTCGGATGTGGGTAGGTATAACGCGCTTTTCGGCCGTTTGTATGAAGAGCGACTACTGTATATATCTTTACCGTGGTAATATCGTATGTTGATACGCCCGCCGCCGCGCCGCGCCGGCACTCCCTTTCTTATAAATAACACTTATTGCACTTTTAATATTAGGTCGGAAGAAAAGTTTCTTCGCATTTTATATGGAAACTTTAGACCCTTTTTTCAAAGTTTTATAACTTTTAATCATAACATATGTATAATTATGTGTCATTTAGTTCATTGACTTTTTGCCATCTTGCCGGTAGTGACATGATTTCGTCGCTATGGAAATGGGACTTTTGATCAAAAAAACGCGACAAGTACTTTTGGCAGTCCTCTCTTGAAGTTAACCTGACACTGCCTAAAGAATTCTGAAGAGATCAAAACAGGTGATAATCTGAAGGTGCAATTTCAGGGCTATATGGCGGATGCATTAACACCTCTCAGCCAAACTCCCTTAATTTTTGCTGCGTGGCTAAAGATGTGTATGCTCTAGTGTTATCGTGATGAAAAATCACACCCTTTCTTTTAATAAATTCCGGGCGTTTTCTCTCAACTTCTTGCTTCAATCAGTTCGGACGATTGAGGGTACTGGGTAAGACACATAACAAAAAAAATATCCGACTCACAAACAAAATATCTGATATAATATTTACATCTTTATGTAACTTAATTTAAAGAAATAAACTCGATTGTCATAATTAATACACGAACTATTCCACACTAATTATGCACTAGGTATTTCTTTCGTATTTCTATACATATTAGCTTGCGTTACCATATACATAATATGTATCGGTGTGTGTAGATACGTACACATATCCTTATAGCAGCAGTTATGTAATAAGCTTTAATAAAATATACAATTGGACGTGTTTCCCGGGCGGGCGAGCCGTTCAATTGGCGCGCTTTCCACTTGACAACCGCCGCGCCGCTCGTAATCGGTAAACAGACGCGCGTTGACGTCGACGTGATTATTTGGCGCCCAAATAATCTTATCAGCGGTTGGAACTAGTTCAGTGTGTACGTCTCTGTTACCGGTTACCGTTTACCGGTGCGCTTCGATGATCCCTGATAACCGGCCAATTATAGCATTTTAATGATACCACGCTTATGCTGTTGGTATTTGCTTGTAATCTTTTGATTGCATGTGCCTATGATATGACACGGAAAGATTAGGTTGTTAGGTAGGAAAAGGATTTTATGTGCTATTAAAAGATTGGATCAATTTTTACACACGTGAGTCGTTTTCAGGATTGATTTTCCAGCTGGGTCAGGAATTTGTGTGATAAATTAATCCCTGAATGTATCAAAGGTTATTAATATACCTAATAGTTTACCGACTAAAACATCACGCAAAGAATATATCCACCGAATAGTGATATCAGTCAAGCACGTATCCAGGATTTTTTTTCGGGGGGGGGTCCGTTTGGGTAAATGATTAAAGTACCTAAATGACACGTAAAAGCTTCTTGGAAATAAATAGCAAATCAATTTTCACACGATAATTATTTAATACTAAGATATTTTCAAAAATGACTCAATGTTACAGCATTAAATTTCTATCTGTAAAATGGGACACTTTTCAAGGGGGGAGGGGGGATGCGGATGGGGGAGGGAGGGGGAGACTTGTTGTTTTTATTGTCCTCGCATACAGGTAGGTACAACTTATATCAGTTTCAGAAAATTATAAAGCCGTTTCTCCCATACATTAAAATCTAGACTAAAATCTAGAATGAATGGACTAGTGCTAGAGCGTTAAGAAACAATAATTACATAGGTACACATTTGTCTTTAAATTCTTATAATAATTATTATAAGAAATCAGTTAATTTTCGCTTATCTATTAGGTTCGACTGTAGTAGGGTTTGCTAATTCCCGACAATTTCAAAGTCCCGGGACACGAGACAGCCTACAATCGAACTCCTGGGAATTCCCGGAACTAAAAATGATTACATAACAATCTCGACAATCTTGTCTCGTCTCGAGTCTCGACCGGAAATTAAAATTACGAAAAGTCCCGGGACTTCGAGACACGAGATGTCCCGGGAACCAAACCCTAGACTGTAGGTATAACACTTTCGGGGGGGGTCTGGACCCCTCGGACCCCCCCCCCTGGGTACGTCCTTGATATCAGTCAAATGTACGCATCATTTCCCTTATAAGCTATGTAATTAGAAAGAAAGATAGAAAGACGCTATGTAATTATGTAGTAACGTTGCTAAGCTAAACTACTAAAAATATAAATTCATTTACTTATGTAAACTGAAAAATTTGTTATCAGTAAAGTACCTACTTAGGTGCATCTGTACCGATGTAGATAAACGAAAAATCCAGTTCTATCTTATACATGTATGATTTAAGTGAGAATCTAGATTTCAAATAATGATAAAATCTATATTTTTAAATCATTTTATTTTAACATCCACCAAACATTCAACCATACTTTTCATTTATTCCATTTGACTTAAAATCTCTTGTTCGAAATGGAGCTCAGTGAGTTGTAATAAATGGTCTAATTTGTTAGTGAAATTATAAGGTGTTTCCAGCATTCATATCTAAGACTTGTATGGTAAGTTGAACTCAGCGGGGCGGTATCGCATGTTTTCGATTTGCACTCAATCAATGGTCGGCTCCGGCTACAGCTGACCGCTGGGAACTGCCCACGCAGTTGTTTCTTGTACCCTTCCTTGTAAATCTTGTTATTGACCGTGTACACTATACACTTCCATTTGTGAGGCTGTCCCCGCTGTGGTTTCTCTGGCGATGTCGATAAAATCGAAACTTCATTACAGCTTGTATATGAAATGATCACGGATTCTTCATAATCATCATGGGATGTTGAATTACTTAAGTGAGAACGATTTAAAGAAACTGAAATGCGCATACTCTTTTGTAGCCAATTGTGCACTTCCAAAGCTGTAGGTTCACAGAAACCATTCTAGTGACCACTAGAATAACTCTCGCACGTGGGAGAGTTGTCTTTTAATAATGTTCTAATATGGCAGTTGTATACGTGATGCTTGTGATGGTTTTGAGGAAATGCCTGCCTTCCTAACTGCATGCCTGATCCAAAACACCAAGCTTGCAGCAGCCTGTGTGTGAGCTGTAGTCCTTAAGCGTACACGTCATTTGGCGCGCCGCACAGTGGGACGAAAATCAGCTTTCATAGACATAGGAATGTTAATTCTTAAATATCGCTGTTTCTGTTGGATATGGCTTTTGTTTACAGTAACTAAGCCTACATATGTAAAAAAAAGTAATTGGGCATTTATGCGAATGATTTATATTGTTTTCGAGAAAAAATTGTATAGAGCTTTCTTGAAAAATCCGATTTTCTACGGACCTGCAAGTCAAACCGTAATATCCTTCTAGGGAGTGTTACTACTAATTATTTGTAATTTTTTGACATATCACATACAACGGTTACAGCTGCAGAATTTTTTTTAAAAATCGTTAAGTATAATGTACATTTTTTATTTAGTTTAAAGCTTAATTTTTCGGCATCCACTCTAAATATTCTCTAAATGAGTGATAAAAATTGTGTATTATCATTTTGTAAGAGCATGCAACCCAGACACGTTGTAGAGTTAATAAGTTATGAGAAGTGAGGGCAGTAAATAATTATACTTTTGTTCATTTATAAATATCATATATTTATTGTTGCTAGCTTATTAAATTATTTAAATGAGCTTAAATATCAAATACTATGACAAAAAATATCAAAAACACTTGATTAAAAAAATGAAAAAATGTATACTATATAACATTTTCCTATATAATATTCAAATAAAAATAAAGAACTATTAATAAAAAATTAAACTCTCCTACTACACACTACTTATGTATGATAATACTATACAAAACAATACAAGAAATAAATAAATAAAAATGTCTATTTATCTCTACAAACAAGGCCTCTTAAAGACTAGAGTTACAAAAGAAAAAAATAACATTACTAACTAAAGTTTGTGGGAGGGGAGCTGATGCAAGTCAACAGACCCCATGTTTTGTGATCAGAAAAATTTGTACAGGGCAATAAAAAATTTCCTTAAATGATAAAAAAATGTATAAAAAATAAAATAAAAATACAACAAGCACTTATCTACTAATTAATCAAAATCGCTTTCATCTGATCCCAATTCAGAATCAGGTTCCAAATTGGACATATCTACAACTTCAAATGGAGATTCTGGAAACTTGATCAATTCTAAAGTTTCAGCGAAGAAATCCTTACCTTTCTTAGTTTCCAATTTCGGTCTTTGAGAAGAGATTAATGGATCAGACGAAAGAATCAGCATATTTAATATATCGGCATTTGAAGCTTGCCTGGACATTTTTCGCGAATTATGTTCCCGAAATCTCCTAAAGTCTTTGTTGCGGGCCTCTGAGGCTTCTTCTGAAAGCTTACCTATCGGAACAATGTTATTATTGGCGATTATGTCTGCACCATGTATCAGCAGCTTATGAACGGTCGATGACATATGGTACCAATCATATAACTCCACGTATCTTTCTGCAGTTTTACGTGCATATTCTTTAAATTTCATTAGCTCAATTACCTCTCCAGATGTTATTGCTTGAAGAATAACAGCAAATCTTCTGACTAGCTCTTCATCCAACCCAGTGATGGCTGCAGTTATATCGGGGAACTCGAAGAACCTTCTTGCTGTATTCCCGTCATTTGTTGTCCCTGAGCCTTGTTTCACAATATCAATCAATAGATTGAGTTCATCTTTGAATTTATTTTGAATTATTCTTTTTCGATTCTCTAGCAAATCCTTGTGCTCTTGTCCTCGTGCAGCCCACTTTTTGAAGTCCAGTCTGTATGCAATATGTAAAAGGCATTCCATCGTATTTATACGAGCGTGTAACGATGATAGTCCAAATTCGTATACATCACTGTTCACTGTTTTTGACGTTGCAATATCCAAGCGGTTCATCTCTGTAGGCTTAGCTAAGCAGAGATAACACGATGCATTCGATCTGGCTTCCGAAAGATACGTACAAATTTTAGCATCAATCATTGTCATCTTAAGTTGATGGCTCACCTTGTTTCTGTTGCAATCAGTGGGGATAAGCAACTTAATTTCGTCGTCCATTTGCTTTTTGTGACTGATGACCACTTCTTCACTTTCCTTAATAAATGTGAACTGCACTGGACGACAATATAACGCTGAGCATGGCTTGGGATTCAACCACAAAATTTCGTCTCCATCAGTCAGGCTTAATGGCACCAAGGACGTCATAAATATGCTTGAATCTTCTTGTTGTCCATCCATTTTCTGTTTATAACGACTTTGGTTCGAAGCACCATCAAAGCCCCACTTGGATATTAACTTTAAGTCCTTATTTTGCACACTTTCAGGAAGACTTTCCAGGATCCTCTTCACTGTGATGTCAAGCAATGCTTGAAGCGTAATTCTTGCTGATGAATCCGTTACAGTCACTGATTGCTTACTAGGGTAACACTGTTTTTTTACTTGCTGTACTTTATAATATGACGGATAAATGTCAGTTGCACCCTCTCGGATGGTAGTCTCTCTCAGCGTCATATATTGCCACTTTGACAATTTCAGCGAAAGAAGCAATCCTAGTGCTTTTTCTGGAGTAAAGATAACTTTTTTAACTGGTTTGTTAATCATTTCGTTAAATTTTGTTGCTGCTTCTGGATTCTTCAACATATATTCGATAACAGATGCGATATCTTCACGACCTTCTTCCTTTAAAAGAACTGCAGCGGAATATGCCAATTCATTTGGATTTTCATTTTTGTGATCATCAGACCTTCTCTTCTTTTGTTTGCTTCCAAGATCTTCAAATGCTTTCCTTGATGTTTTTGTCATTGTCCCAATAGATGATGTCGATGGTCCTGGACAGATTGAAAGTGCACTAGGTCCTGGCTGTTCTTCTTCACTGGATTGTGGCATGACCATACTGATTGGCACGCAACTTGGCCAATCGACATTAGACTGAAGCCAATTTTCGTACTGCTTTCTGAATGTATCCAGAATGCGGTGAGATTTCTGCCATCTTTGTGATGCAGCACGTGTGAATCTTCGACAAAATTCCTTAAGTGTCACCCGATCTTCGTCCGAAATGCTATCACCAAGTCGATTTACAACTGCACTAAACAATACTTCATAATCGAATGAAGTACCTTCCCTTCTCAGCACAACAAACAAGTCTAAATTGGTACGCAGACTTTCCATTTTAAATATTTCACAGTTCGGGATTACGATTTAATGTTAACAGCACAAAAGTTTGAAATAAACTGAATTATGTGTTAAAAATATTGTTCATTTATAGTTGTTATAGGACTGATTTTAAATGATTAGCAAATTGACGATTTCTTAATTACTCTCTTTAATAATAGTTAATTAGTGCTCATATCTTTACTTCTTTATTATTACTAGAATTCATTCCTAATTAGCCAATCACTTTTCAGAATAACCTACCTAATTACCTAATCACTTTTCAGAATAAAATAACAATAACAATTTTTTTTGGTATGTTCTATTAGAAAATATAATTGTTTACTTAGTTAATATCACTTATTCACACCAGAAAGGTAATAAAATGTAATTAGTACTTAGTGTTTAAAAAACTCAATGCAATAAAATTAAATAAAAAAAGGATCACACATATCGATTTTTAAAAAAAATTCTGCAGAAGTAACCGTTGTATGTGATATGTCAAAAAATTACAAATAATTAGTAGTAACACTCCCTAGAAGGATATTACGGTTTGACTTGCAGGTCCGTAGAAAATCGGATTTTTCAAGAAAGCTCCATACAATTTTTTCTCGAAAACAATATAAATCATTCGCATAAATGCCCAATTACTTTTTTTTACATATGTAGGCTTAGTTACTGTAAACAAAAGCCATATCCAACAAAAACAGCGATATTTATGAATTAACATTCCTATGTCTATGAAAGCTGATTTTCGTCCCACTGTGCGCCGCCATGCCAGCGTGCGGCTGACAACCGGCGTCGCTAACTAACCGCGCACTCTCTAAACGCTTTCGCGTTAGCCCGTAGCCGACCTTTGGTTCAATTAGTGTGGCGCTGGGCTGTGTAACAAAGTAACAAACTTTTCCATATTTTCTTAAATTTTACGCAATGGAAAACTAAGCTCCGCTTTGTTTTATAGTAATAAGGTACGTAGGTATCAACTAAAAGAATAACTCAGAACTAAAACCTACCAATTTAATTAGGTGAAATGGCGTTTGCCGGGATCTACATCATGTTTTGTTTACTTCAATAAAATGTATTTGTAACAATTTAGCTTCCTGCACTTCTCCTACTCGTAGTTATGCATATGTATGCCAAATCTCACACTTCTATTTTATGTTAGTGCAAGTGTACAAAAAACAAAGTGTTTTCTTCAAGTAATAATATTCAGAAGAATAAATATGTAATACTGCACATGAGACAATGTCTGATTTTGGGTCAAATTTTCAGTTGATCGCTCATGTCCGCCTTGACAGCTGCTACTTGAACATCTGCAATCAAAACTCGTTTTTACAAGTTTACACCGAGAACATGGCATCATCGTCTCCAAACAAATGTACATAAAAACATGTCAGCGATACGAATAGAAAGCGTTTTCTTTGTAATATTAGAATTGAAGATAAATCTAAAATTAGCTGGAAGTGATCTGGGAGTAGGTATGCAGAAATTAATAGCTTTTATATATTAAATAGTTAAGTGTTTTATACAGCTGTTGCGTAGCGGACTAGCGGTGTCGACTGTCAACACGAAATTTTGCGTTCATTACAAGAGCGTGGAAATAATAGCTGCGGGTGGAATGCCGAATGCGGCGACCTTGAACCGAAAATTTCTTCTAGAAAATAATTCTAATATCGAAAATAAGTGTTGGTTGTTTCCGTATTATCGTGGTTTTATTACGGAATTCTTAGAAGGGGGATTCTCAAGTATAATCAGAGGCAGAGCGTTGCTGTTGGGTTTTTTACACAAAGCATAAAGTGTCCAAACTCCACAGGTCTTATTGTGCTCTTATCTTAGTACGCCTTCATTACCTATGAGTATTTTAGTATATTTGATACATGTTTTTATTTTAATAAATAACAAATAATATTGATAGCCGCACATATACAACGAGCTAATTCATTACTTTCATACTTTACTAGACGACTAGAAATTGCACAATAGCATTTGAAGGAATTTTCAGCGGAGCGCTATAATTTCGCGCTGTTTTATTTGAGGTACACACCACACTACAGTAATTTTATGGTTATGACGTAATGAATAAAAGCTCTAGAACATAAATAGCTGTAATTATTGAGATCACGAAGCACAGGGGAACGCATGGAATTTCAAAGAGGTATCGTGATAAAACGAAAACGTTTTTTTTAATGTTTTAATTTCTTACGAAAATCTTGAAATCTGTGCTGTACCTAATGAGTTTCACGTGCATTTCGCCACCTAGTACTACCACGGATTATTTCCTAGAATTGAACTAACTAATTGTTATAAGTTTTACGTCTGTGGAATCTGAGTTCCTTAGCGAATGAAACGATTTTGATGCGGTTTTTTTTTATTTGAAAACTGACGTGATCTAGTTGGTTATGTTTAGTGAAAGTAAAACTGGCGAGGGATTTTTCAATTTTAAAATTGATAGTTTTTCCTTTTGTTGTACAAGTTATGGTCGCCTATGCAACACAGTGAGCCGATGATATTTAAATGGAATCAAGTCGAGTGTTGTCTCGACCGGCGCGGTGGTGGAGTCAACGGCACGCTCGTTGTAATGACGACGATGCGGGCGACACCTGTCGGACGGGCAGCGCTGTCCAACCTGTTTGTTGTCCACCGCGATCGTACTGTACAAGTGTACACAGATCGTCTACAATCCGCACTGGAGCAGCGTGGTGGAAGTGTGCTCTAGGCCTCCTCGAGAGTAGGGACCCGTGCTCAGTAGTATGTTAAGCCGGTAGTGGCTAATGGGTTGAAACTTAAAGTCATTGTACAGGTGGTGGATTGGTGCATGGTGTTCCACTGTTTGCGAGTTACATTTTCATTATTTTATTTGAAATTCATTCAGGTTTGATTACATTAATTTATTTTCTTTCAGTATCGATATATTGGATTTCGTTATGATTTTGAAATGGCGACCTATTGACCTTAAACTGATCTTTCTATCATTCTTGTCATACTTTAAATGATATCTTTCTATTACTAATAAAATAAAAGTACTCTCCATGACGCCGGTAAAATTGACGAAGCGTTATTTTTTATACAAATTGGTTGGTGCGTCCACAAAACGTTGACAACTGAAGCGTGAATTGTAATTAATTTCTGAATAATACTAAACAATAATAATAAATAATAATTATTCTGAACAATCATAATAATATCGTTTAATATAATAATACGCAGATGAGCGTATTTTGCAATGTATAATAGTGTTGAAAACCTCTGTTCCACGGAAACTGGTTCCCGCCGCCGGCGCACGACCGGTGACCGTGTGAATGGATGTGATGGATCTTCTCATAAGCTCGTAACTCGACAGGTTTTGTCAGTGTTTTAGGTATTCAGTGCGGCTTGGACGATGCCATTTTATCCAACCAATTAGCATAGTTATGCATTGTTTCAACTAATTGGGAAGTATTTACTTTGTTGCTGGGTGGCGATCATGGGAGTGTACGAATGAAATGTAAGAATAATAATACGGATGCTAAATAAGCTTTTGACAGTGTAGTATTGTCACGAAGATTGTTTTTTTATACCTGCACCCTGTCACAGTTTGTGTTGTCAGGTTGTCAGGTTTTTTTGACCGCTCATGGAGTGTTGTCATGGCGCGTGGCCACTAGTTAAAATATCAATATCAAATTCATATGAACGTTATTAAATGAGTTAATCTGTAGTCTTCGCAGTCTATTTTTTATTAAAAACAAATAAACGTAATTAACTAACTGTGTGCTAAATATGAAAATCATTTCAGTAGTTTTGAGTGGATGACAACATCCTCACCTTTCACATTTATAATATTAGGTACTTCTTAGTTGCATACCCTTCCAGGTTAAACACACAGCAACGAAATCAATGTCTTCCCGGCTTCCTTCGCGTTAAGCCAGCACAAGCCATCGGTGACGTTATAAACACTGATACGAGGCGGCCGACCTCGCCGTCGTCGGTCCATTGGCACAGTTGGGAACGCCAACCGTGTCACGAGTTCCCGCGGGTTCGGGACAATCGCCTCAGCTCGGGTCGGCTTCAGTGGACGACACGACACCCACTCACACGACAACGACACACGTTGCGGTTCCGATCCAACCCAATGATTTTATATATTAAAAAGAGGCAGATAATATGTCATAAGAGCGCGCGTTGTGTGACTCAAAAAGTTTCCAATTGGGAACTCTTATTCAGGTGAAGAAAGAGATAGCGATGTAGTTTTGACGCGAGAGCGATGAAGACGTGTGATAAAGCAATAATGCGTGCCTTGCGGACATCGGAACAGATTTTTTGGTTGATTTGTAAGGGCATAACGTATCTATATTTATTTAAACATCATTGATCCAACCGTTGTGTTGGCAATATATCTTACCGTATATTAATCGGACCTGCCTCGGAAATTAACACTGGAAGTGGGTAATTACGATACTTGAAGATTAGGCTTCTTGCCACACTTTTTTGGTATTGGAAAAATGAACATACAATTAGGTGCAAATGCGATGAGAGCCTTTAATCACAGAATAGTGAATAATATATCTTTAATGTAATAAAATAATACTTAACTAAGCACTCATGGTTGTTATGGATGTTTTTTTTATGCTTAGAGCAGGCAAACGAGCAGACGGGTCACCTGATGGTAAGTGATCACCGCCGTCCATGGACATTAGCAACACCAGGGGCGTGACCAACGCGTTGCCAACCAAGAAGATGACGATAGACCCGCTTCTTGAAGGACCCCATGTCATAGCTAGAGGTAACACCGATGCTGGTAGTTGGTTCCACAGTTTACAGGGTTATGATTATTAGGTGATGAATGGTTCATATGATGATCTTCTTTGAAAGTGACGTAATGCTTCTTTACTTATTGACACAGCAGTGTGCTGTCGACGTATATCGCACCTTCAGTGGAAAAAAGCATAAGTTGAAAATTGCAATTTTACAGGAGACAAAAAAGCTGTTCAGATATCAGTAAGTAGTCAAAGGAATTTACATTACGATTTCTTGCACAAAACCGTCAAGATTAATGATAAAAATTTTAAAAAATTGAGCGTATGCAGATTTTATATCTTTCCAATCATATTAATAACTAAAATTCAACGTAAGACGACTTATGTTTTTTTATCACTGAGGGTGCGATATTTCAAAAACACAATAACTACCTTCCTCGCATAATTTCAATACCCTAAATCGAAATCGATGATTTAAAATTGACTGTACAAAGTTTAAGAAACATTATAGATAAATCCATTTGTTGTGTTGTGGCTACAATTGCACGAGGGGCGCACGGGCGCACCGCACGATTCGTGCTGATTTGTCGAAATGAACACGTTGCGAGTTTCCTTTTATTGTTGGCCGTTCACAAAGAACTCTTTTAGACACAGGACACAGCCGGACGATAGGAGATTCATTCCTTTTAGTGACTCCACGGCTTTCGTGTTTGTTTTGGTGGAAACTGAAATGTGGAATGCGTGGTTATTTGAGTGCTTGGCCGGCTTGGACTCTAATGATGATTGTTCTGTAGCGTATCTACTTGTGGAAGTGAAATCTTACGGTTCCGAATGTCAAATCCTTAATGTAAGGTGCCCTAATGGAGGCCATACACAATCAAGTGTACTTGTCAAGTTTGCAGTTTGACTTGCGAAAGCAGTTTGACTTGACGCAGCATCCAGTGAGCATGAGATAGTCATATTATATCCAGATAGCTATACCTTGGCCATACACGATCAATATACAAGATACCGCGTCAAGTCCGCTGCAAAGTTAACAAGTATACTTGATCGTGTATGGCCTCCATTAGTCATTTAACCCAAGCCGATTCATCCTGATCGTTGTAAATGATAGTACATGAACTAGGCAGTTGGATTATGTTCTCTCCAAAAAGCAAAAGCTATAACAGATTAAATGGCGGTTTTCCTGGCAATTCATCTTACTTGGTGTTTATTTATTTATTTTATAGCTAGCTAAAACCTCCAAAGTGAGGATTGATTATTACTTTTAAAAAATCGTAATTTCCTTCAATTGGTGCGGAAGTCAACGGTTAACACAAACAGTCACTTATGTGAATCGTATAATAGTTGTTGTCAAGCGGTACTTCCCCATAATGAACCGTACAAAGTATTTACTACTTACATAATTGTGTGGCGGTACAATGGTGTCCGCACTTGAGTTCAATTACAACAATTTAAGCAATACACGTGCTCTAACAGCCGACCGATCCAGCTATCAGCTGTTATTGTTTAGGTGCGCATAAACACCATTATTGAACTGCGGTAAACGTAGGGTTGCAACTACACCTTTGTCTCGTTAAATAGGCAGGTAAATAATATGAATATTTCCAACAATATGCGTATCTATCTGTATTCATGCATTTATGTTAGGGTAATGGAGCTGGTTCTAAGTATGTCTACGAACAAATAGTTATTTTTAAAAATGGTTATTACCCTCCTCCAAAACTCCAGCACAACATCCAAACTAGTCATTACGTTGGTAAATGTGATCTCTGTTAATTCCATTTATTTATTACTATTTTTATTCATTTATATTTTATATATTATTTGCCGACCCAACGAGGCGGAAATTTTAATGATGAGTTTGAATTTTTCTTCTTGATCTGGGCATTTCTCTGTTGTCTTTGTGTGTTGTCCTAGTGTGGGGCTATGAGTGTGAAATGTTATTATTTATTTATTTATTTATTTATTACTACTCCCCGACTAACCACAGTGTCAACCCTATTAACACGTGCAGACCTTTAATTCTAGGTGTGGGAAATACCCTTACAGCGCGGCGCCGAGCCTGGCGTGACCGACTTGTTCAATCATAATACACAGAACTGCGGTGTCGCGCGTTAAATTATAATAACTAACTATAACTAATATATTTAGTTAAAAAGATGACGACCGTTCTCTAACAATCTGAATTTAATCCACTTTCGTGAGTAAACATTTGGACGATTGAGTTTTGGAAGCGACCAGCGTTAACCTAAATATTGTTGTAGTGCTCAAGTTTTGCTGGTTTTGTTATGAGGGAAATCTAATGTTTACTGTTATTTTAATATTTAATCGGACTACGAATCCGACTATCCCAACACGTGTTATAGGTAGGAACAATAATTTTATAATCGTAGTAGTACTGCCCTCCTTATGATAAACAACGTATCTGCATTTCAGCAAGTTCCGAGATAAACGCGCCTAAAGTTTTTTTTCTTATTTTTGTTGTCACGACTACACTAATTGAGATATTTTCAAAATTGTTAAAATTAATTGTTACTATATGTGTGTATTTTATGACTCATTACATTTTTCTGTTTTCTAAATGTTTTCTGAGTTAATAGAACCCAAAAAGTGTTAATTTTTAAGCAGTTGCGGTGCTTATACCTAGGAAAATTATTCAGTTACGTTAATTATCACTAGGAAAGTGCTCTTACGATGTTTATGCCTTGTATTTCTTTCATATAGTTTAACGAAATCCTATAAATAATAATCGCATTGGCTCCTTGTGCCATTAATTAATCAAATTAATGAAATGTACGTAAGTATATTAGTTCATTGCGTCAAATAGACGAGATTTTTGGTATAACTTACCTATTTAATTTCAAAGTTAATAATATATAAAAACTAATATAACTCTAAACGTAATGGACAATACGTTGTTCTTCATAAGGAAGAGAATGAAAATTTTGCATATACGTTGTTTATGCTTACCCTTATTTTTATTTCTATAATACATACGAAAAAATAGATAATAGATCTAGATAGATCTAATTTCACTGATTACGAATATGCTAATAACTCGTTTGCGCCAAAAATGTCAGATACGTTGTTTATCATAACGAGGGCAGAGTAGAGGCGTTCACAAATTAATGACTTTATTATACGAATATAAATATTACAAACCATCAAGACTAAAATAATAAACCTTAATCTGGTTCTTGTGTGAATTGAACTCAGGATCCTTTGATCGGCAAGCAGATATCCAATATTAATCATCCCCCGGCCGCATCTGTCTGCATGAACGCGATAAACTCAACTACCAAACGGATTTTTGTATGGTTTTCACCAATGATTCTTGAGGAAGGTATAGATGTATAATTCATTATGGTTTTATATAAATTGATCGAAATCCACGCAGGCGAATTGCGGGAGTAAGCTAGTAAACATATGTACGTATTATAACAATAATAACATTATTATTGTAATGCGCGTAGCGTATTGGAGCTACGAGCTGGGTTAATGTAGTAGAGGGAGCCTCCACATGGTAAAAGTGTGGATCCATGTTTTAATTTAAAAATCTTTTCTACAGGGTTTATCACTCTGGCGAGAAGCCGCGCTAATAAAGCGACTGGCTCGCGATTGCTATTAACTTTCTTTCTAGCTTTAAAAAAATATTGCGTTTAAATAATAAAGAACTATACATTTTTTGAATAAGTTTCCGGATATTTTATGGTTTTCATTTATAGAGAAACTGCTATGAGGTTTAATTTATTTATACTCTTTATTTAACCGACTTCAAAAATGCAGCAGGTTCTCGATTCGACTGATAACCTCATGACCCTTTACTGGGTGTACCGATTTTGATGATTCTTTAAATTCCCATTTAAAGAGCATATCTCTCAAACTCGAACCGACTAGTAGTTTCTGAGTTATCCCTAATAAGTAATAATACGTATCTCATTGACTTCGACTACGTTGATGATGTTCTCGTTTTATTTTGAAGTTGTTTTTTTTGTAAGAATTATTTCATTTAGTATAGGTATTATTATTGATATTTAAAGGTTGAAAATCTGTTTTTGGAACATTTGGTCTACTCGTACAAGTGGCATAACTGGATTTGAAATACCGTTTTCTTAAACCTTAAAATTATATGAAAAATTAAATTAAAGTTTTGCACAGTAAATGTTAAGTGTTATGTTTACACGTTGACGATATGTCGGCACAGTGCACAGTTGCATACTGTATTGCACGAGCATTATGCCATAATATCAAACATTAGCGTTTATTGCGCTTCTAAGAACACATTGTAAGGGGGTTCCCTGGTCATTTACGCCTCGATTAACGCAGTATAAACTATAAAGGCTGTTAAGTTTATTCACCTGGGACCTGGATGCTACCTTTTTTACACTTTATTGATGCCTTTGTGTAAGGTTGACAAGTTTTAAAATTAGGATTTTTGTTAAAGCTTAGATTAGGGTTGGAAAAAAGAGTACAACAATTTTTTTTGTTTAAAAAATAAAAAGGATTCAATCGTTTTGGGCACTATTTTGTATAAGTAGGTACCTTTATCCTGGAATCCCATCTGTAGACGTCGATTCGCGATAGTGTTACCACACTTCAGGACCTGCTACGAGCTCAAAGTTTTAGATTTTTGGTATAATACCTACATCATAAATGAATATGCCAATTTCTATTATTGTTACGATCAGTAATATCATAGTCTAAGGTTTTTTAGTACCCAAATATACGTTGTTCTTACACAATGTGTTCTGAAGTCCGTATAAAAACGCAAATACGTAATGAAGATAATTTATCATACATTAAAATATTTTCAAAACAACCATCTTTCTACGTCACGCCCCCAAAGCTTCGTTCGAGAGTGAGCCTTGGGTTGAGTATGAACCAACCGCCGAGCTGGACAAACACTCACCCGGTACCGAAATTACCCTCACTTGTCGCGAGTGTGTGCTCATGTACTCGCATCACTTACCGTAAAGCTCGTAATATTACTTTTCCTTATTGACAATTTTTCCTTCAATACAGTAGTGGTATTACGTAGTAAGGCGTACGAGGTAGACGTAGGTACTCTGTTTAACGGTGGATTTATAGAAGTTAAAGTTTTTATCACAGTCCGTAAATGCTGGGCTGACTGTAGCAAATTCTTATATGTATTATCCATTTATAGTAAAAAAAAATAGTTCATTTACTTGAAAACTTACATTTTACGAAGAGCACGTATTACATCGATTAAGTACTGAAGTCAAAAAGAGGGCCCGCATTGACAAAATAGCGGCGCGAGGGACTCGCCGTCGTGTTTGTGTACTCGAATTCGATGGATGTTAGTGGAAGTGGAAGGAAATTGTAATCGGATGGCAATAACTACGACTTTTAAATAATTGGCCTTACAAGTAGCCTTTTATGTAGCCTTTTATGGTCCACGCACCTTAGTTTAGAAGTTAATTAACTTTGTCAGACAGAATCGAAACCCTATCAATATTTACCTCTAGTTGCATGTAAAGTAGCTTCTCTTGTCACGACTATAATATGCCAAACGAACTTTTTTTACCTCTCCGCCTCTTTTTTACCTTCACTCGTGACGAGTGTGTGCTGGTGTGCTCTTACCAAAAAGCCAGTATTGCTTTTCCTTATTGACACAATTAGCGTTACATAAAAAGGGAACGTTTACCCGAAACCCGATACGATACGGGGGGAAGGACCTGAGACCACAGCAGGTGTCCTGTCATATGGATGGCAGGCAGTCAGACACTATGGGTTGTTTTGACCTTGTACAGGTAATGTTTTGTGTCATTCATCCTACTTTATTTATTTATAACTTTGTTTTGATGAACAATTGGGGCTGCCAAATGCCAACTTATAACGTGGGAGTCGTCAAGAGGAAACCGAATAAGCTATTGAAGTAGGGCGCTTAACGTAGACTTCATTGCCTCTTATCATCGGATGGGATTGTTATGAAGCATTAACTTATTACATAATAATAAAATATCACTGATGAAGTACAAAGATTTTACACTGGCTAGTTTGTCGATGAGCCATAATATTAAAATTTTAATACCTTTGCAATCTAAAATAATTTTGAAATTCGATTTGAAAGCTGTGTTTGCCTGTCATTGGTTTCGCACATTGTTATTCATGTAGAAACTGTTGGTGAACCTTAATAAATAAAAGCTATGTTAAGCGTGATAGATTGCCAATAAAACTAGCGACTGACCCCGTCCAAAAGTCTAGACATCACGAAGGCCATATGGAATGTTTTATAGAAACTCTAATACCACACTGTTGTGCGATAGACTCAGTATTACCCGGATTGGGGTATTAAACTGTGATTTAATTACAGTTCAAAATGTTACGGGAGTCGTAAGAAAAATTTAAGTTAAATGAAAATAAAAAAGTCAATGTTTAAGAATTTAATGGGACTACTCATCTTAAACGACTCGGATATTTGTTGATCTAAAATTCACTTTGTTAGTAAGCCCAGCGATATTCAGTGTAGCTCCAGCTAACCAATGTGTGCGAATTGCGATAATCCATCCATCCATCCATCGGCCCTTGGAGGTCCACTAGGTGTGCGATAAGACTAGTTCATATTAGCCAGCAAGGATTTTGGGGTATTTCGGCAACATGTTGCAATGCATTATATAAGCAAGCACCAACGTTGTTTTCTTTCTAAATACAACAAATAAACGTACACATAATATATACCTCATAATAAACTGTTGCAGTAGCATAATAAATATTAACCATCCGAAATTAATTAATAAGTAGTTGAACTACATGAAAGCAAAAATAGATGAAAAAGCTAAAAATATTCAGCTATATTAACTTTGAAAACATCCGATCTAATATAATAAGCTTGTTAGTCCGGAGCAGTTTTCCGTTATTATAACCTCGTAATTAACTTTAACTCGCCCTAAGTCTTTCCTGCTGCTGTTGTTCTTTGAGCCGATTACCGGTTAATTTGATTGTTTATCTTTGTTCGCGGTTAACAGATATAAAAGAAGAAAGATTCACCGGAAATGTTTTTTCAACTCCGCTACGTTTAAGAAAATAAACTTTACGGCGACGACACGAAAATAATATGGTCTATAAAATCTTACTAATGTAACTATTACAAGACGATCTCATTAGATTTGAAAATTATTGTTTAATTAATAAATTATACTTAAATGTAAATAAATGATTATGCAATTTAAAAAACACAGATTTATCTCGGGTAAAATCCATTACCCGAGAATAGTTTTCGACTCTAATGAATATTCATTGAACATATCAATACTATCGTACATAAAGCTCCTAGAACTCTAGGTTTCATCTTGCGTATGTCAGCGGACTTTAAATCTATCAGAATTCTCAAAATGTTATGCTGTGCTTATTATCGAAGCTGTTCGAAGCTCGATACTGTGCTTATGCTTATGTTAGAAGTCACTTAGAGTATTGCTTACAAGTCTGGAACCCGGCGTACAACGTTTACCTATATTACACGCATCGAACGCATACAGAAGAGGTTCTAAATACAGTTCCGGTCAAATCTATACATACCAAATTAAACAATACGAAGCGTTGCCAAAAGTTCCATATTCTGCCACTGTATGAGAGGCGGCATATAGCTGACCTTGTTTTTTGGTTAAGATCGCTAATAGGTGGATCGATTGTTCAGACCTTTTACAATTTATTGGTTTACGTGTTCCTTATTCTTGTAGACGACCAGGCACACTACCCAACGCCACAACTAGCTATTAAGGCAAAATAGCTACCTGATGAGAGCGAGGATGTGTTTCTATACTCTTTCTACGCAGTTTGATGTTGACCTATTCCATACATCCCCCAGGCAACTCAAAAACATACTTGCTAACAGCGTTTTTAAAAAAGATTACCTTACATTTTATGATTAAATTTCACTTTAAATATATATAATATAACAAGCCTTAAAACTACTTGTACGGCTAAATTTGTAAAGTGTAGCAAACTTATTATCAACTAAAGGTAAATTTATTTAGTCAGCGTAGTGCACCAACTTCGTATAATAATCATTTATAATATTTTCTAATCTGTGACTATGTACATTGTATTTTTTTAGCTGTAAGTTTTCCTAAAACTAAAAATAAAATGAATAAATAGGATTTCTTCTAAAAATATTTATACTGCCTGCGAAGCAATATGTCTTGGGTTTGATTCCAACATACATACATTTAAGTGACAAATAAACGATTAGTTTTTGTGATGTCATGTGTGTGTGTGTCTATGTTAAGTACCTGCGACAAGAAATGTGTGTAGGTTTACTTATTTATTCACATTATTCTCGATTCCTTCCTTCCCCATTTTGATGGAATAGATGTGGAACAGGTTACAAACATCCAAGACCCGTGGGCAAACATTTGTCCCTCAAACAATATCCGAGAACGGAATCCGATCTATCCGTCGCTCGGTGGACAAGGTCGGTGTCGTCTGGGGTAGCGGATATGTAAAAAAGAAATTCGTAATTAGTACGTGTAAACCGGTCGAACCTGTCATTACAGTGAATACTATTAAGTTATTACTACACGATAAAAACTCTGTTCTCACATTTTGCGTCCATTATTTCGCTACGCATGATTTTTTGTAACATTATTGATTTTAATACAAGACAATAATCCATTTATTTTGAATTTTGAATTGGATTGAACTATTTTTTCTTATTCAAATTGATCTTGAAGTTGTTTTATAGTTCAAAAAACTATATCGGAATAATTCAAACATCTGAGAAGGTCATGTTTTCATTTACTATTAATTGGTTTTTCAGCAATGTGAACAATATTTATATTTATATCATATCAGCTCCACTCAATTACCTTTAATACGACTATTTAACAGTAGCATTTAGTACCATACGTTGTAGATGTTAAATTTCATAAGGGCAGTACCAACTACCAGGAGCGCATGTGTATGAAGACAGTAGTACCAGGCTACCAGGAGTGCTAGAACCGTTATAGTGGTGACGGCGTGCTCCCGACACCCTGATCGAATTTCGTCACTACACTATCCTTTACTACACTATTCTATACACACAGCACTATCTTTCTCGGGTCAACTTTGAAGTCATGTTAATGAAAACTTATGAAAACATTTTTATGAAGTTTTGAGACTTCAAAGCATGAGGTAAACTGATTTTGTGTATGAAGCTATTATTATTGTTTTTGTTATTAAAATAGAAGATATATTATACCATTTATAATTACAAAACTACAAAGAAACTCTAAAGTCGTTTGATAAAATTAAAATACTGTCAGCGGATAGCCCTGGCGCGCGTTTACGTATCGCGAGGCTGCAGGCAACATTTTCAAGGACTGGGTCGAGTCGGAATACTGTTTATATTACTTTACCGTCACAACCACAGAACATCTAATAATTAGTTAGAAAGGAATTGTGGGCAAGGTAGGCGCGCCAATACTGTGATCAAATGCGCACATCGCACAAAAACACGCGATTGCGCTGTTTAGTGACTCGCAAACTCCAACGGAGAAAAGTACTGCAAAATACTGCGACTTAATTACGTAAAAATGCCTTCATGTGCGGTAATTGGTAAAAACTTTGTTTCGGAGGCCATGATGAAATATGAGTCTGTCGACGGAGTAAGTAATTTCAATCAAAAAGTATAAAAGTATATAATGAATAAGTATACCTTGCGAAAATAAATACCGATAAAAAATTATATAGTAATTAGTCAAATAGTTATTATTATTATTATTATAACAATCCTCGTGCGTATTTGTTCATTTTCGTTAGTAGTGTTTATTGAAACGGCGACAGCGGTTCCCATACAAATTACGTGCTATGCCCCTTCTAACTAATTATTAGATGTTCTGTGGTCACAACTCACAGAGGTTCCTTATACAATGTAGGGCTATACTGAAATACTTGAAATTGGGGATAAAAAATTATATAATTAATTATTATACGTATAATAATTGTATAATAAGTATTAAAATATTATCCGTGTATGACGTCGTCGTGGATATCAGCTCGTTTTGCATAAAATTGTATTTGTGGTTACCTGAAGGTAGCTGTAAAAGTGGAAACTTGGCCTGTACTGCATTACCGTTTACATTTCATTCAATAAAAAAATAAATAGACAAGAAGCATTTGACGTCCTGCTGCTGCCGCAGCCGCACACACGATGGGGATTTCTCGCGCAGACTCCATCCCTGAGGAAATTAGCTTCTCAACATTCACGCGTCCTTCCGCCGTAGACAATTGAATTATCTTGACATTCTCGACGCAAATTGATATTTTTTCTGTCGGAATTGATTGCCTGATCCGACCGTCTGGTCGTGCCGGTGCTTGAGCACCTCTCGGGTGACGTCATTGACGGTTACTTTTTTTTCGTAAACTTCTAACCCAAGGTTGTAACGGTCTACGATCTATTAAGTGATTTTGGTTGTGAATATCATTATGGAGCTGGAATGCATTGTGATGAGTGATTTTGTTGAACATGTTATTAAGGAGTTTAGCGAATGGTCTACTTCTTATGGTCGTAGCGCACATATCAACTCGGAAAGGGATCGTCACCGGATCGCCTCGCCGTCAACCTAACGTAAGCGCGTTACCAACCGACTAGCAGCTCCGAGTCGACTCGGCTACGGCTAGGCGACGCCGCGCTTACGGCTCGCCGGCCGCTGGTTGACGGAATGAATGATAGCAGTTCGCCGACGCAGCGGTAGCCGCGGCTCGGGGCGTGCACGAGGAAACGGAAAGTCGAAGGATAGCGTACGGTGAGGTGAGACGTAAGCGCGGGTACGGCAAGTCGTCCGCGCACCGTACCGCGGTTCGTGAGCTTGTCTCGAGGCGAGGCGATTACGTTACGAATCCGATAAGTGTGCTTTACAGTAGGGAGTTTCATACAAAGAATACTGACATGCAAGAGTTGATACGTTTACGTTCCGTTTACGAGTTGATATGTGTGCTACGACCATTATCCGGACAGCGCGTCGGTGATACTTACTTTTAGTAGGTATAGCTAGCTTACGATCGTTAAAGAAAGATCAAAGAAATGTTTTTGAGTAAAGTCCTCCAAAGACCAGGTTTATGACCGGAACATGTTCGCAATTAGTAGGAAGGTTAGTTTGGACTTAAGGATGAATGGAAAACAATTGTAAAATACAGATATAAAAAAATATGGTCTTGTCTACGTGATCTTTCACGGATTTTGGACAAGGCTTTGACTATAGCTATGCATAATATAAATAATTTGCTGTCGCGTCGGTGTAAAACTCACTCGTATTGATATCACTTCAAAAGATTAATTTACCTAATGATTAGCTATGAAAACTTCACAGTTTTCAGACGGCTGCCTCGCTCTGTCCCGTATAACGGTATAGACTATAAGACTCGACTATATCACTCGAAATAGGATAACTTGATCGATAGCTGCAACATTCTACATTTTACGATTCATAAATTATTTTTGTTCCGTGACCCGTCTCAAATGCCGAAACAACTATACGATAATCGATTCAGTACGCATGTTACGTGTTTCAGGGACCCCATAAACCAGTGTTTCCGCACTGCGCCTATTATTACAGTTTTACGACTGCCGACTTGGGATCCTCGGCGCATTCACGTCATTTTCCACAGAGGGTTTTCAAGTTCGATACTAAACGTGTAACGGTATAATCGCTCACATTTTATGAGAGTTATATTCGGGGTAATTGCGCTCCGTCGCGCCGCACCCTCCTAGGAAATGCTCCGGCTAGTAGTAACAGCGCCGCTTCGACGCGTTACGATACATTATTTCGTATAAAAACACTAAACGTCAGTCGAGGTAACTAGGGGAAATAAAGGAAACAGTGACGCGATGTTGAGGTTTTGTTAATTCCGCCAACAATTCGCTCAGTGGCACTGAGCACTTGTTAAGTTTCGCGCTAACGACTATATTGAGAGCACTTTGTTTCTGGCACGATTCGTGTCCCCTCAACCCTTTGGCGGCGCGAGGGGCCCCGCGCTGTTATCGCGAGCGAGCGAACTCGGTCGTAATGTCTCTTGCGAGGGCCGCCCGGCGCCCGCTAGAAATCGCTCAGCGGTCGGCCACTACATCAAAGCGATTGCGAAACGTTGGGCCCGGCTGCGGTCTGTTCTATAGTCTAGACGCCTACGATTTGGATTCGAATAACCTCATTCGATATTTTAATTTGACACGCCTTCGACGTTTGAAATGCGCGAATTATCCACCCAATCGCGTCTAATCGCCTGCTCACATCCGCACTATCGGATTGTGTAGAACCGGGGAGCGAAAGAATTGCTCGAATCGACCGCGAAAATGAGAAAAAAAATCTCGGATCGCCGACGGCAGGTACACAGCTGAAGGCTTAAAGGGCAGTGAACGGCACACGCCAAATACATTTTCGGCGAGGATATTAAATCGAAACGCCAAAGAAAGTTCGGCAGTTATTTTAGGAATGCGTATTCGGGAAGTCGTGTACGAGTCCACATACGGCGGGGATTACGCACGTCGCATTAGCATATAATGGTGTTATTTGCATTCGACCACGGCGGCTTATTTTACGCCCGTTTATTTTTCAGAAATCCAAGTGGATCGCTGCAGCGCCATAATTTATGCAAAATACCGCACATGATTGGACCGGGCGGTCTGTTTTAAACGTCTTTGCATACATCGTTTGATATATTCATACGGCGAGGCCGCGATACCTCCTGCCGGATTACCTCGCAACTGCCGCAATTTAATAATCTCCATTTCTTGAACATAAGCCTCACGTTATGAAGCTTTATCCACACCGTCCATAGTGGACACTTGATTTTGTAATAAAATTTCTCGCGTCACCGCACGCTTTATCTTTTATACGAACGTTTTAAAATCAAACGCAAGTCAGATTCTGTTGGAGAAATTAATAGAAAATATTAACAGTGCGCTGTACGAAATAATCGGCGAGTGGCAGTGCTCGGCGCCCAGCGTGTCTCGGCAAAGAATTTCAATAAGTTGTTTTCATTTGCAAATTGCGCGCCGCGACGATACCTAAGGGGCCGTCCATTAATCACGTGATCTTTTTTTAGCATTTTTTAACCCCCCCCTCCCCCTTGGTGATATGTAGTGAGGTTTAAGACTACCCCCCCCCCCCCTCCCCCAACATCACGTGTATTTTTCCTTTCTTATACTCTGCAAAAAGGTCTTTATACAGATCACCTACTTTCGACATTGTTTTAATCCAAAACATGCCGAGCCGGTAGTCGGTGCCGGCGCGTGAGGCCTTCGTTCGTTGCCTGGCAACGGCAAGTCAAAGTCACACTACACGCTGCTTTTCTATTTAAAAATCGCGCGTTTGATGAAAAAATAAATACACGTGATATCTTACTAGGGGAGCGGGGGGCTAGTTGTTACAGAGGTAAGAAGTTACACGCATTTTTTACCGGGATTTTAAATTCTTTGGTGGACGTAATTGGACTCATTTGTTTTCTTATAACATAGTGCATTACATAAAAACGATCAATGACCCGCCAAGCGCCAAGCTGCTAGGTTGTGTGCATGTGTCTCGATTTCGACCACGTACGTAAAAAAATCTTTTACGAAATTTTTGATTCCTCATGTCTATATTTTTTATTTTCTCAAATTTTTTAACCTTGAACGTTCATAATATATCTACCTTTAATTTGCAATATTGTTATTTTCTACTGTCTATATCCATTAATGGTGACTTCAATTTATATTAAAAAACGTGCCATGGGGCAGGTAGTTACAATTTTTTGGGGTAGGTTGTTACATGTAACAACTTACAACTTTCAAGATTTTTTTTGACAAACTGCAACTCTAAAAATATGAATTCACAGCCTCGCGCATATAGAACATTGACGAAACAGGTGTCACGACGGTACAGAAGCCTAAAAAATAGTTGCTGCCCGTGGTCAAAAATAGGTCGGTACGATCACATCTGCCGAAGTAGGAACACTTATAACACTTGCATGGCTATAAATGCTGCTGGAAATCCATGCAGTTCCGCCGATGTTCCTGTTTCCCAGGATACATGCTGTTATACATGGATCTTTTTCTTCGTGCTGGACCATCAGATGCGATTGGAGCGGGCCATTCTTCGGGATAGATGACGGAAGTACAATTTTTAAAATTGATGGAACATTTCATACGACATGTCAAGCCTTCCACTGAACAGCCTACTAAGCTAAAAGTAAATTTTCACGTCGTTGAGAAAGTTATGAGTGTTATGTTATTTTTCTACAAAAAAAAACTTACAATATAGATATTATAATTACTCTTAAATGTTAAACAATTGTTTAAAGTGTTCTCTTTTGCTTATAGCGTTTTGAAACATTAAAAAATGATTTATCATTGATGATTTTGTTTATTTATCTATCGTAACATCATGCCCCGAAGATGTAACAACTAGCCCCGAAGAGGGGGTAAGTTGTTACAATCGACTTTTTTGGTTAAATTGTCCATTGTGAAAAAAATACATAAATTTTAATAACTTTTCAATCAAATTTTAATAGCTGAATAGACATACTAACGATGAATGCAATTAAACGTATAAATTATTTGATAGCTTTTGTTGTATTGACAATTATCTAAAAATTGTAACAACCTGCCCCCTGCTCCCCTACACCTCCCCTCCCCCTTCGTGATATTTTCGTGATTTTTGTCAAACCCCTCCCCCCCCTTTCAAGCCTCACGTGATTAATGGACGGCCCCTAATGGAATAGGAATCTAGGGCCGCGTGCCGACCGCCGTCGCACTACCGCTTATTGGATTATAAAGAGCTTCTCTCCTCTGCTCTTTCCTATTTGCTGCGATTTTAGGGGCCCTAGGTTCCGATGCGACAATCCTCCGTCCGGTCTGGTAACTTATCTTCACAGTATCGGATTCCTATGCACTTTTATGAATATGATTCAAAACTTTATTGAAACGTTACATATTAGGTCCCATATACTTGCAAGGTGAATGATTACCTTCACCCATGTTAGAAATGGACGCCAAACATTTACGGGTTAAGGTATATTCGCTTTCATCCATACCTTGAAGGTGTTTTATCTTACGAGCTGACGATAAGATAATAATACCAGAAATATTATTCATGACTTAATAATAATACTGAAAATATAATCCTTATATGAAGCTGACTTCCGTCTCCCTTTACGACACACTAGTATGCCGGCTTGGGATTAGTATTCTAGGGTAGTATTCTAAGCCTAACACGGCTGAAATAAAGCTAAACTAGGGCTGAAATAGGTGGAAATAAATAACAATATAATATTATAAAAGTGCAGGCATCCAATCTATTTTTCTGTTTCTGTTAGCCCCGTTGAGTCCATTAATTTTGTAGTGGCTGAGGAGCGACATCAGGTGTCGATGAAGAAGGATCTCCGTCGCGAGGGGGCGTTGGTGAAAAATGCGAGAGTCACATTATTAGCATCTTGAGGATAAATTGGTATGCCGCTAGCACTCCGCCGTCCGCCATTATTCATTTATTCATCGGCCTCACGTACCGAGGACCTTCGCAAATTTACTATAATATACCGCCGCGATAAACACCCCGACGATTTTACACCTAATTTCACAATGATCGGCGAATATTGTGATATGTTTGTGCCGGAGGTACGCGTTGTCGGCTTTTTTAGCGTTTGTGAAAGAATTTTGAGTATTTTTTTGTGAGTAGAGGTCAAAAATGTCAATGTTGTTATTAGTTATACGATTAATAGACTCGCCTTCACATAACTATAAAGGTGTTAATAACACCGGTGATAACAACGGTGGAATAAGAACATGAAGCAGTCAGGAAAGTTGTCGGTTATGTTAGTTATCTTGTAGGTATCTATCTAACGTTGTGTAAGCACTGATGTTGTATATCGTTCTTAAGACATCGAAGAGATATATAGAACATCTGGGGCAGTCACTACTTTTGTAAGTGATGACGAGGATTTTTCTTCCTTCTGAGGATATGACTGTAAAGCCTGCCGGTGCCTGTTGTTACCATAAGATTCTTCAAACCATGTTGATGGCGTTCGGACGAGATGGAATGGAAATTATCATCACGCATTATTTTAAGTCATATTAGTTACTTATTTTAAGACAATTTGAATTCGTATTGTACGTTAACGATGACCTAAAAACTCTAGTAATAACAATTCGTGTTTTGAGAATGTGAAAAAGTTGTAATTAGATAAGTCATTAAGGTTATCATTAGGAATATGTATTGTCATATCATATCATATTTATATTACTCGTATAAACGGCCTCGACCATAAAACGATATAGTTACTAATTTCTGTGAATCTTCGGCATTGTGTCCTTAGCATTACAGGAAAAACAATGGACATAAAAACACTACACAGTTGACATCGTTAACAAAACTGTACCGGAGTCGGATTCGAATAATCTAGAATGTGTTCAATTGTTAGAACTTGTAATTAGTTAGAACCAATGACATTATATACAAGACATGCCAACACGGCGCTAGAAGTACGCCAGTCGAATGTGCATAAGTATAGCGATTTCAATTCATACAGTTGATAGCTGCCGTGAGTGAGGCCGTCTTTGGGCCGTCTATAGTTTCACCAAAATGCCGAGTTGTTTTGAGATTTCGAAAAAATCATATCTCCAAATTGAATAAAAATGATGGATTACATACCATAGGTAAGTACATAAAACGTTATGTTAAATATTGGTACTAATATCGAATATTTCTTTTAACTTTTACTGACTGTTCCGTACTGAATTTGTTAGTGTGCTAAGTGTGCAAATGTGTGCCATTTGGTCATAGATCTCGTGACGCGCTGTGACGCGAGCGACCTCGAGCAACAAACACTAGCTGTCTTTTTCACTATTATTATGATTTTAGTAGTGCCATCCCTTTTACATAATTTATCAATGTGTGATCGGTTTAATGAAACAAAAGATAAACGTGTGTGTGTTGAAGCTCGATCGGAACAGATTTTTTGATTGATTTGTAAGGGCATAACGTATCTTTAGTTATAATATCATTGGTTAGAACAAAAAAAATGGTATTACATTTACTTCATCATCACGATTGATAATCCTCCCAAGGTCCCTCATCCCTCCTCACAATATCATAGGAACTTATGTTCTCATTCACTAGAGGAGATGATTATTACATTTTGCAAAAAAAAAAATCATTCGTGAGGCGTCCATCTAATCTAGTTCTCTCAAATCAGATTTTTGGCCCATTAGATTTATTCCCGATTTACACTAGGTACTTATTTACATAATTAAAATAAGTAACAAAGCTCATAAAAATGAAGAATAAACCCCAAGAACACAAGTTACACAGGTAAACAATAGATTCTATCGACCGCATTGCAATTACTGTAAAAATGTAATGCGACGTAAAGCCAACAATTCGAACGCTAAACAAGCAAAGGCGGTTGACGTAGCAGCGGTGGCAGCGCGCGTTATGCTAATGTGTAACGGTGTAGGCATGTCGCAGGGAAACGGGAAAATACGTCCTTTGATATAATAACTTGTCAATAAACTAACAACTGTAGTTTTTTTTACAAATCTTATTGAGTATGCTTTGGATTAAATTTTGGATTTTGAATACGACAACATTCTCCTTCTTGGTACGTATTTAACGTGTTGATTCTGGTTTTTCCTTTCAGTACCCATGAACATTGGGCAACCGTGACCTCGTAAAATAATTTCCCCGTTTCCTACTATTCAAATGATATTTGGGTACCTATTATAGGCCAGCGTGAATTAGCTTGAAATGATCCTTAGAAATTTTCAAGCTTAAATTATTATGTGACATTACTTCAAAATGTTCAGTACTATAATTAACATTGTATACAGTTTAGTATTCAGTCAGGAGTTAGTTCATATCACTGATTTCGTGATTGGCCTGCGACATATGTACGGCAAGGAACGCGGAAGTCTGTTTTCCAATAAACCGAGCAATAAACGCCCGATGCTGTCCCCAACATTCCTGATGCTTATTGAAAGGGCCGCTTTGACCGTAAAGCCCGCTAGCCCGGCCGGTACTATGTCGCCGATGTTTTGAATACATTCTGCCAATGTCACACGAGTGAGTTCACTGGGTGAATAGCTCTCAGGTGGGGCATTGAGCTCTCTGTTATGTGGGAAGTGGGAACATGAGCGATTTGAGGTTACGTCTACGACATGTTTGTGAGTTTTGAGAAATAGGGGACTTTCAGATGACGTCCGATTCATGCTTACTTTTGTGGGTGATGTGTTTATTTGTTATTGACTTGTTAAGCTTGATTAGATTTAAAGGTTTTTTGCAGATTTATTCTAACTTGATATGGAAATAAAGGAAACTGAAGGTGATACAGTATAGAAAGAAGACTTTACATCTTTCACCATTACTTTGAAAAGTTACAATAGTTTCGCGAACTGCAGTCGAGGTTTAAATAATCAATTTAGTTGAATAAAAGCTTAGTGAATATTTACGTACTCTTATCGAGGTTCAGTTAAGAAAAGGACTGAATTCTGCCCTATGGCCAAATTTATTCCAAGGTGAATTCTATGGAGTAGATCCTTCAGCCAATCACCATTTCTTCCGAACTTAACTTACACCACCAATTGTGTTTTATTAACTTTGTGTGTAATTCAATACAATACACGAAAATTGTTACGTGAAAGTTGAGCTGTATCTCTTGTTACAATATAACATCCACAAGTTACTGTGGTACAATCGGATTTGATTCACGACGGAATGATAGCCGGAATAGTTATTGTTTCGCGGCCGGCGTCGGAGCAACGTAACTTCGCCAGGGAGGCCATTTATTTTTCATAACACAGATGCGGCGATAACTTGGAGAGCTCGTAAACATGTCGTCAATGATGTCCCGGTACTCCCGGTGCCGTGGAATGCCTCGTGCTGCCCGTCGACCCGGTGTTTCCGGATTTATAAAGTTGCACTGTAAATTCTGCAAGAGCATGTTCACACCTAAACCTCTGTTCTTACAGATATTATTATGGCCTAGCGTGTCAATGTGAAGCTTACTAATTTTATCACCTGAGCGAAATTTATTTACAGGCTTTTATTTACAAGCATTAACTTACAAGGTATAAAAAATAGTTCTACGCGTTTTATTCGTTAGTTAGCACTGACGTGTAGGTCTTGTCAGCTGAATACTACTTCCTTTTTTCTAATGAAGCTGAATTTTGGCTTTAGTGACAGTAATAATGTATTTTTATATCTATTAATGGTGAGTTGATACTACGTCTAAGGTTTCCTCCAAACGAGGTTAATCCTTGACGGATTACGCATTTAATCATGATAGCTCGTTCTAAACTCTATCATAATCTATGGCTCACTACCAGAAATCTCCTCCAAACACAAAAATTTTAAGCTTGTTTTTTTTAAACATGTGTTATTTCTGTTAAATTTGTGTTATCCTTTAATTAAACGTGCGAAGTTTCCCAGATGGTATTGCATTCGTTCCTAACAATAGCAGTTACATCACCTACAATTTCGATTTTACATCACCAGTGACGTCACAACATCTGATGTCATTCGCAATTTAACTAAACCATTGAACTGGTCCCGAACGAGTTAAAAATAAAAGCCCATTCTTACCGTGATGTCCAATCCGTCGTACAGAATGGAGAACATCGTTAACATAATTCAACCGTTTAAATTGCGAGAACAATAGAATAGCGATGTATTCCAATCAGTAGCGGTAGCTCGTGAACAATAAACCCCTGATTGGCGAGATTGAACAGATTAAATAGAAAAAGGAGAGTTTCCAACGTAAAAATATACGTATTCTGATGGCGCGCGGACGTTTCTATAATGTGTTGCTGTTGTACGAGTAGACACCTCATGTTCTAGTTGCGCTATCGTTTCATCTTTTTCGCTACATTCTTCATTTTCCTAGAATGTAAGTATCTTAATATTAACAGTATTTCTAAGTTTTTTTAGTTCGTCTCTTTAATTCATAGATAATTAAAGCAACAGTTTAATATTTTCAATTGTTATTGTTGTTGCTTCCATTTCAACTTTATTTTTAAAAGTCTTCAAAATGTGGGTGCAAAATAACTTCGCAGTAGGTACTATGTCTAAATAGTGCTATAATTATTTCCAAGTAAACATTAGAGGTTGTAACATAGTCTCAATTTGATGAAGTTAATGCTTGTATAAGTAATTTCATTCTCAACACGCTTATGCTATTGCTTAAGTTATTAACAATATAGTTTTTTTTTAATTTAATCTCTTCTAAATTTTACGATTAGTGTGTTAAGTAGGTATATTATTAAACTCTATACACTATTATATTAAAACATTCAATTTCCAAAATCGGTAATGTGAATTAGGATTGAAATGTAATTCTAGATGAAAGATAGCGTTACCACGACTTGGTTGGTACAACTGACAATAATGTGAATTTGTTTTTGTTTAAAAATAGCATTATTTCCTCTTCCATCTAATATTATGTAAGTATGTACGTTCGATAAAGTATCACCCTGGGAACGCGGCGGGCGGACATTATTGCAAACAGTTGACGACTCAACGTAATCACTTACATTGCAATAGGATAATTCAAGATTTCCTGATCGTCTATGGCCACAATGGAACGGTCTCGGTTCCGTCCCGTATAATAGTCAAACGATTTCGATTTCCCTTTGGCCGATTGTAGGTGTAGATATTCACATCCTGATGCGAAGCGGTACTGGCCCGTGCAATACACGGTGGATGAGAAGTTATTTGTGCGGATGTAATTGTATCTACATACACAGATACAGAAATATACATTGATTGAACACATTCGATAGGCGTAGGCCATGAATGAAAGTTATTTTATTAAATTTATTTATCGGTTACACGTGTGTGTGTAAATGTTTCTTATTATTAATCGACGTAATTGTGTGTTTTCCACATAATTATTCAATACGCGATTTTACGCAAATGAACCAACAGGTGTGCGTCTGGATATAAAATGAAATAGGTTCAACCAAGCCAAGAATAAATTGAACACAATGAGAATATCTTATTATGTAGTTTCCTTCGTCTTAGTATAATTTCGATGAATTAAATAAGATTGAGATTTCATTAGGAAATTATTAATTATCACGAGTGTGTTTCAAAACAAAAGTGGATTATCACTTGTT